>CATIWR010345523.1:0-59078 GCA_949677035.1 Omphalea diandra
GTGTCATATACATAGATGTGCATCAAGTAAATGTTTGATTGTGTGTAGGATGGATAAAACCTATATGCATATGTATTTTGAACATGAATGATATGAGTTATGTAAATGAAAATGGTCGTTACATTTATTGGTATCAGAGCAAAAATGAATTGGTCATTACAGACATTGCCTTATCACTCATGGGATAAGGAAGGCATTAGAGAACTATCACGAAGACACTACATTGGTGAAATCAAGTAGGTTGGAAATGCATGTGATAGAGTGGGAGCTCTTCATGATGAAGGATAATGAAAACATCACCGACATGACAAATAGACTCATTTCTATTGCCACAAACACGAAGAAGTTTAGAAGAATTCTCACTAACCATGAGATAAACAATAAAATTCTCAAATCTCTTTCTCATGAGAAATTTGGTGCTAGAGTTTATAGCATTCAAGAATCCAATATAAAGATTGGAAAAGTGCAAACATATGTCTTTATTGGCAAACTATTCACTCAGAGCTAGCCTTGAAAAAGGATGAGGAGATGAAGAAAATAAGAAGGCAAGGAGACGAAGAAAATAAAAAGACAAGGAGACAAAAATGAAAAGGTTAAAAAGATGATTCATGCTCTCAAATCCTTAACTAAAGATAAGGAGTTTGAAGTTGCCTCTAATGATGGTGATGAGAGTGAAAAGGAGGAAGAGGAAATAGTCATGCTTTAAAAGAGGACCAAAGAGCTCATAAAGAGAAGGGAAGATTGAAGGAACTTCAAAAGAGCATATTTCAACTTCAAAGATAAGAAGAATGAAGTGACTTATTATGAATGTGAAAAATAAGGTCACATCAAATTCAGCTGCCCTAAGCTCAAGAATAAGAAAAAGTGGGATAAGGAGAAGAAGAAAAGTTTCAAGGCTATTTGGGATGATAGCTTAAGTGAAGAAGAATAAGATGAAAAAGTTGCCAACCTATGCTTTATGACTTAAGAGGACTCCTCCAATGAGGAGAGTACTTCTTCATATTCTTGTCATGATTATAAAGACTTATATGATGTGGATGATGAGCTTCTTGAAGCTCAAACCTTGAGATGTGAAAAATACAAATCTCAAATGAAAACTTATAGGAAAATATAATGAAAACTTATAGGAAAATATAATAAAAACTTGAAGATGATTTTAAAAACTTAAATGATCTTATAAATGACTTGAGGTCTTCTAATGAAGAACTCAAATCATCCTTAGAAAATCTTTCTAAATCTTCATCCACTTTGGACTATTTGAGAAAATAAAATGTTTCTATAAATGGCGAAGTTATTGAGCTTAGGAATTCCATCTTAAGATTTCATAAAAGGAAAAAAGCTTTGGATACTCTAATTGTATCTTAAAGACCTCTCTTAGTTAGACATGGTTTAGGGTTTAATGAAGCCTTTTCATCTACATGTTCTCCTCCCATATTCATTAAAGCATCTATACCTCAAACTTTTAGTATTGAGGTTATTGGGAAGAAAACTGCTCCAGCACTAGGTCCTTTATGTTAAAGGACAAAGGAAAGGCTCCCAAAGGCTCAAGAGCTAAGTCTCAAATAGAAAATCATGAATGCATCTATACTAAGAGGCATGCACAAAGGCACTCACGTAAAAACTTATCTCCTATTCTTCACCACTCATGCACTTGCATGCACTCTCAAACTGTTGGACTAGGTTGGTCAAGCCTAAGCCAAAGGTCTCTTTTGATCTTGACAATGAAGATTGATAGGTTCTAACATCTTATTGAAGTGTTGGTTTTGCAATTTTTAAGATAAGTTTGCATTATAAGTTGGATGAAAGTCTAAATCTCAAACATTAAGCAAGGCATACAAATTCCTAGTCAACAACCTCAAAATCATGACAATGATCTTGCAACAAGAATGGATGAACTTGAACTAGATGAATTCGTAGAGCAAATTATAGCCGTGATCCAGCCAAGGAAGATATGATTGTCATACAGTGTGATTCGCGGTGACGTTAGTGTTCCTAGTCGTGACTGCGACTTTTATAGTTGTATAAAGGAAACCAAGTTCACAACCAAAACTTATAAATGTCTAAGATAATAGTTGGCATATCAAAAATCATGAGCATGAAAAATCTGTCGAGACTGTGACCCGTTAAAGTGGTTTTTCTTTACCAGACAGAAGGATTTACAGTCACTATTGCGTACAAAAAGAACCTAAAATCTTGGTCGTAGCTTTTTGTTGGTTGGATGAATGCAATGACTTTTTTTTCTTGGAAAACCAATAGCAACATGCCATATATACTATCCATTAGATACAAATAAGGTTGTTCACCACGCTTTTAGTCTTTTTCATGCGAAATGAAAATTCGTGATTGCAAAATGCCAGTGACGATCGCAAAACTAGTCTAATAGGCGTTTAATGCAAAATCTGCCTAGCTTCCTTTAGAGATTTAGGCATAATTTGTTTGTCATGTCTCTTTGGTGGTTATTTCCTATAAATATTCCACCAAATAGATATGAATGCAAGAGAATATCATTCATTATTGTCGAACTCTTACAATTTTACTTCTTTAACCTCTTATTCTTTGTATGTGAGTTAATATTATTGGGTGCAAACATTAAACACCATTGTAATTGGGTTTGAGAGTTAGCCTAGTTGTCAAAACTCTTGTATTAGGTTAAGTGTAAGCCTTTGTGAAAACAATTAAGTGAGGTTTTTATGCGAGTCTTAAAATACAAATTGTAAGGTTGTGTGTGAGCCATTAAAACACATTGTATAAGTTTAGTGTGAGCTTAGAAACACTACTTTGAGTTAGTAGAACAACCAATTGTGAAGAGTTAGGGAGTGGATATAGGGTTCATTAACACCCGAACCACTATAAAAATATTATATGTTCATTCCTTCTCGTTCTCTTTCAATCTCCCAAATACTTTATCTTCCCTCTAAATTTTTAAATTCCTATAATATCAACCCCATTTCTTAGTGCTCAAGGGCCAACAAATGGTATTAGAGCCAAGTTCTCATTAAAACTCTTAATTGAGTGAGCAAAGATACATGGCATAAGAAGGAATCCACACCCATCTCAAGCCATATCTTGATGGATCTAGTTATATGCATTAGAAGTAAAGGCTAAAGATATATTTGGACAACGATATGGTGCACCTTTGGGATACTGTGGCAAAATAGTGGAAGCCTCTTACTAAGGTGGTAGAAGGAAGTGAAAAGATAATCCTAAGGGAAGAATGGGTGGAAGCTCATAGAAGATCTAATGGAAGAAACAAAAGGGCAATGACAATCCTTCTTAGTTCCTTGTCAAGGAAAGAAATAGGAAGAGTTCAACATTGCCTCATAGTTCATGGAATTTGGAAAGCTTTAGAGAATTACCATGAAGGCACAACCTTGGTGAAATCCAACAGATTAAAGATATATGTGACAAAATGGGAGTTGTTCATGATGAAGGATAACAAAAGCATCCCTGGTATGACAAATTGACTCCTATCCATTATCACAAATATGAAAAAATTTGGAAAGATACTCACCAATCGTAAGGTAAACTCTAAAATACTTAAATCCTTACCTCTTGAGAAATTTGGTGTCAGGGTATGTAGCATAAAGAGTCAAATCCAAAAATTGGAAAAGTGCAAACATATGTCCTCATGGGCAAGCTTCTACTAATGAGTTAGCCTTGAAAAAGGATAAAGAGATGAAAAAGATGAGAGGGCAAAGGGACAAGAATGACAAAATAGAGAATAAGATTTTAGCTCTCAAATCGTTATCTAAAGATAAAGAAGTAGAGGTTGTCTCAAATGATGATGATAATGAAAAAGATGAGGGGGAGCTAGCTATGCTTTCTAAAAGAACCAATGAGCTGATAATAAGAAGAAAAGAGAGAAAAAACTTCAAGAAGGGATCTCCCAACCTCAAAGAAAGGATGAGTGAGGTAACATGCTATGAGTATGGCAAGTAAGGCAACATCAAGTATGATTGCCCCAAGCTGAAAAAGAAGAAGAACGGGGATAAAGAAAAGAAGAAAAACTTCAAAGTTACTTGGGCTACTAGCTCTAGTAAGGAGGATGAAGATTAGAAAATGGCAAATCTATGTTTCATGGCACAAGATGACACTTTAAATGAGGTAAGTTCTTCACCCTATTATTGTGGAAACTATGATGCATTAGATGATGTGGATGATGAGCTCTTGGAAGTTCTTACCTTGAGATATGCCAAATACAAGTCATAAATGAAAACTTACAAAAAGAAATGCTCAAAACTGAAAAATGAGTTTAACTCATTGAATAAGCTTGTAAGTGAATTGAGGACTTCTAATGAAGAACTCAAAAAATCTATAGAATGCCTTATAAAGTCTTCATCTTCTTTAATTCCTTGAGAAAGGAAAATGATACCTTAAAAGGAAAGGTAATTAAGCTTAGAAATTCTATTTCTAAGTTTCACGAAGGGAAGAAAGCTTTAGATACATTAATTGTATCTCAAAGACCCCCACTAGTTAGACATGGTCTTGGCTTTAATGGAGCCTCCTCATCATTTACTTCTCCTCTCACTACTTTCATTAGAGCTTCAACACCTCAAACATATAGTATTAAGGTAGTTGGGAGAAAGAGTACTCATAGCATTAAGCCACTAATGCCTAAGGGCAAAGGGAAGGCACATCAAGGCTCAAAGCTTATGCCAAAAAAGGCTAACCATTTACACATCTAAACCAAGAGACATGCTCACCCCAACACACATAAAAAGTTCTCATCTACTCTTAGCCATTCATGCATATGCTCACAGCCACATCATCATAGTATGGGAAGTACCCCTACTCATACCAAAGCTATGTATATAAACTCCAATATAGTATTGCATGAAGTTTGGCCATATGAATATCTATTATTATATTAAGAAGGCTCACCTCAAAGTAGAGGACCCTTCTAGGCCTAACCCCCAAAGACCCAAGTATACTTGATTTACTTATATTGTGTGGGATTGTATGGCAACCACCAATGAAGACAATGATTGGCATGTGGATAGTGGATGCTCAAAGCATATGATGAGCAACAAGAAGATATTCATAGCCATAAAAGGGAAAGAAGGTGGCAATGTTATTTTTGGAAACAATGCTAAGGGTAAGGTAATTGGCATTTGAACAATTGGTAAGAATGGTTGTTCACTTATTGATGATGTTCTTCTTGTAGATGGTTTACAACATAATTTTCTAAGTACAAGTCAATTATGTGATAAAGGTAAAAAAGTCACCTTAGACCCTAGAAAGTGTTGAGTTACTACTTTGATGGATAAAGGATAGTCTTTAGGGATGAAAAAAGAGGCAATAGCTACTTAATTGACTTAGACAAATTGGCTAACCAATCTTTTAAGTGTTTTGTGTCCCTTAGTAATGAAGCTTGGCTTTGGCATATAAGACTTGGTCATGCTAGCATGGAACTCCTTCAAAGCATATCAAAAGGGAAGCTAGTGGAAGGTCTTCCCAAGCTAAAATTCTCAAAGGACAAGACATGTGGACCATGCCAAATGGCAAAGCAACATTTATGTTCATTTAAAGTAAAGAATGTTGTAAGTACATAAGACCTCTTCAACTTATCCATATAGACTTGATTGGACCTACTAGGACTACTAATTTAGATGGGAAATATTATGCATTTGTCCTATTTGATGATTGCTCTAGGTTTACTTAGGGATCCTTTCTAGCTCATAAGCATGACACTTTTGATGCTTTTAAAAGTTTTGCAATAAGACTTCAAAATGAAAAGGGTTGCTTCATTTCTTCTATAAGGAGCGAGCATAGAAAGAAATTTCAAAATGAATCTTTTAAATCTTGTTGTCTATAAAATGGGATTTCTCATAATTTTTCAACTGCTAGAACACCACAACAAAATGGTGTTGTAGAGAGGAAGAATAAAACACTAGTAAAGATGGCTAGAACCATGCTTAATAAGTATTCCTTGCCTAATTACTTTTGGGTTGAAGCCATCAATATTTTATGTTACATTGCTAATTGTATTTTTAAAAGACCCATTCTCAATAACTTTTTATGAGCTTTGGAATGGTAGAAAGCCTAAGTTGTCATACCTAAGAGTTTTTGGGTGCAAGTGCTACATCTTAAATACCAAAGACAATCTTGGAAATTTTGATTCTAAGACAAATTAAGGTATTTTCTAGGATATTCCACCTCTAGTAAAGCCTATAAAGTATTCAATAAAACTACTATTGTTGTTGAGGTGTCAATAAACATTGTGTTTGATGAATCTAGTAAACTTGACTTGAGAAAGGTTCTTTTATTGATAATCTTACAGGTGACTTTAAGAAAATGGAGTTAGAGTCAACTTCAAAAGTGATTGTTAAAATTGTGATATAGATAAGAAAAGGAATTCCAATTACAACAAGCAGGAATTTTGAATCAAAATGTTCTTAAGGATTGGAGATTCTCCAAACATCACTCAAAGGATTTAATTATTAGTGATACTTCCAAGGATGTAAGTACTGGATCTCAACTTAATGCTTTAGAAAATAATCTTCTTACATTTATTTCTCAATTTGAGCAAAAATCAATTGATGAGGCTCTTGATGATGAAAGTTGAATGATTTCCATGTAAGAGGAACTCAACCAAATTGAGAGAAATAAAGTATGAAAACTTGTTCCTAGGCCTAAGGAATACCCTGTTGTAGGATACAAGTGGGTGTTTACGAATAAGTTAGATAAGCAAGGTTTCATCACTAGAAACAAAGCTAGATTGGTTGCAAAAGGGTATAACTAAGAAGAAGGCATTGATTATGATGAAACCTATGTCCCCATAGCAAGATTTGAGGCCATTAGGATTCTTTTAGCTTATACATGTGGCATGAACTTTAAACTTTTTCAAATGGATGTTAAAAGTGCATGTTTAAATGGTCTCATTGAGAAGGAAGTTTATGTTTGAACAACTTCCTGGTTTGAATTTCACATTTTTCCAAATCATATTTATAAGTTAAATAGAGCCTTATATGGTTTGAAACTAGCTCCAAGAGCTTAATACAAAAGGCTTATCTCATTTCTTTTGCAAAATGATTTTGAGAAAGGGAAGGTTGATGCTACTTTGTTTGTTAAAAGGCACAATCAAGACACACTCATTGTACAAATATATGTTGATGATATTATATTTGGTACTACAAATGAAACTCTTTGTAAGGATTTTACCAAGTGTATGATTAAGATATTTGAGATGAGCATGATGGGAAAGCTCAAGTTCTTTCTTGGCTTACAAGTCAAGCAAACTAAAGAGGGCATATTCATCAACCAAGGCAAGTACATAAAAGATATACTTAAGAAATTTGGCATGGAAGGATGCAAAGTAGCAAAGACACTAATGAGTGTTACCATCAAACTAGACAAAGATGAATTGGGTAAGTCTATTGATGAAAAAAGATATCGAGGTATGATTAGTTCTCTATTCTATTTCATTGCCTCTAAATCTAATATCATGTTAAGTGTACGCATGTGTGCTAGGTTTCAATCATGTCTTAAAGAATCACATCTTAATGCTGTTAATTCTTAAGTATTTTCATGGTACATTGCACTTAGGTTTATGGTATCCTAGGAATTCATCTTTTATCCTTTTAGGATATTTAGATGTAGATTATGCCCATAGCTTGCTAGATAGAAAAATCACTTTCAGAACTTGTCAATTTATAAGAGAATGATTAGTTCCTTTGTTTAGTAAGAAGCAAGTTTTAGTTGCCTTATCCACCGCTGAAGCAGAATATGTGGCTGCAGGTTGTTATTGCACCTAAGTTCTTTGGATGAAACAATAATTAAATGATTATGGCAAAGTTGTTGATCATATTCCTATCAAATGTGACAACACAAGTGCAATAAATCTTTCAAAAGCACTCTAGGAGTAAACACATTAACATTATACATCACTTTCTTAAAGATAATGTCTAAAATGGCGATGTGGTGTTAGAGTTTATTGACACTAATCAATAACTTGTGGATATTTTCACTAAACTCCTTAATGAAGAAAGGATGAACTTCATTAAGAAGGAGGTAAGAATGCTTGATAGAAGCTTCATAGAGTGAAAATCAAATCTTACAGGATATTTCTTATTTCATTTATTATTTTGAGTAAATAGATGTTGTATATGTTAGATGTGCACTTTACTACTTTGGATGTCTTAATTCCTTATCTAAATGTGCTTCACTATACCAATTTGCAAGAATTTATAATCAATACATTAAGTGTATCACAATTAGGAAGGGTAATTCTTATCTCTTCCTTATATCTCTTCTTGCCTCGTAATTGTAGTCGCTACTTTCCTTTCGCGATTGCAATTTATAAGTACTTGTCAAACTTTCTATCATATATCAAATTTGAGATCATGATTGTTGGCCTAAGTTAAACAAACCTAAGTCATAAGCCTCTTTTGATCATGAAGATTGATTAGTTCTAATGCTTTGTTTAAGTGTTGTTTTGGCAGTTTATAAGTCATATTTTCATTGAAAGTTGGATAAAAGTCAAAATCTCTATCTTTAAGAAGAACATCCAAATTCATGAGTCAGTATTCCCTAAATCGTGACTGCGACCTTGCTATAAGGATGAATGAAGCTAAGCAGAGGAATTCACAGATAATTTGCAACTGCGACTTAGCCAAAGGGAGCTTGATTGATTCACAAAAGAATTTATGGTGGCATTCATGTCCTGGGTCGCGATGTTAATTTCATAAGAAGAAAGAAGGGAAATAAAGCCACAACCATATAACACCAAGTGTCCAAGGCAATTGTTGGAAATCAAAAATCATGAGGGTCAAGTATTTGTCATGATCGTGACTCAAGAAGGTGTTGTCTCCTCACCAAACATAAGAATTTGCGATCTCAGTCATGCCCAAAAGAAAGTTAACCCACAACCGTGACTTTTGAGTAGTTGGTTGAATACAACGACTATATTTCTTGGACATGTAATAGGTGAATGACACATAGACTAGCTGTTAGACACATAACAAGGTTCTTTACCATGATTTCTAGCTCCTTAGTGCAATTTGGAAATTCTCGACCATAATTTCCGTCTGACAAGCATTTAATGCAAAATTTACCTAATACAACTTGGAGATTTTGGGATAGTTTTTGAATAATGTCTCTTTAGTGGATATGGGCTATAAATCTCTATCAAACTATTTAAATGCAAGAGAATTCAATTAATTATAACCAAACTCTTGCCAATTTGCTACTCATTACTCTTCTTTTATGTTTTGTTGATTGTTTGGTATGAGCAATAAACATCTTTGTAAGTAGGTTAAGAGTTAGCCTAGCTTTTAAAACTCTTATAAGAGGTTTTTTTGCTAGCCTAAAAACACAAGTTGCAGAGGTTTTTATATGAGCCTAAAAACACAAGTTGTAAAGATTTTGTGTGAGCCATAAAACACAAGTTGTATAAGTTAGGTGTGAGCTTGAAAACATCAGTTTAGTTGAGTGAAATACCCAATTAAACCACTATAAACTTCTTATGCTGCTTTTTTCTCTTTTCCTTTTTATCCTCTTAAACACCTTAACCTTCTTTTTAATTTTTAATCTCTCACCATTTCAACCCTCCTTCTTGGTGCACTAGGCCAACAAGTGGTATCAGAGCTAAGTCTCACTCTAAGGTTTAATTATGTGAGTAAAGATCGTGGCACAAGAAGGAATCCGCACTCACCTCAAGCCATATTTTGATGGAATAGACTATACACATTGGAAGTATATAATAGAAATCTATTTAGATAGTGATGTGGTAGACCTCTGGGATATTATAGCAAAGGAGTGGAAGCCACTTACTAAAGTGGTGGGTAGAAGTGAGGAGTTGATCCCTAGATAGGAGTGAGATGAAGCTCATAGGAGATCTAATGGCAGAAATAAAAGAGCCATGATAATCTTTCTAAGTTCTCTCTCAAGAGAAGAAATTGCAAGGGTCAAACATTGCCTTACTGCTTATGGGATTTAGAAGGCCTTGGAGAACTATCATGAGGACACTACCTTGGTGAAATCTAGCCGACTTGAGATATATATGATAGGGTGGGAGCTTTTATGATGAAGGAGGAAGAAAGCATCATGGATATAACAAATAGACTCCTTGCAATAGTTACAAACATAAAGAAGTTTGGGAGAGTTCTCACCAATCATGAGGTAAATTCAAAAGTTCTAAAATCTTTACCTCTTGAAAAGTTTGGTGCAAGGGTGTGTAGTATCTAAGACCCAACCTGGAGATACAAAAGGTTCCAATAGATGTCTTATAGGCAAGCTTTTAACTCATGAGTAACCTTTAAAGAAAGATGAAGAAATGAAGAGAATAAGAGGTGAATGAGAGAAATCTGAAAAACTAGAATGGACCTTGGCACTCAAGTCTTCATCAAAAGAGAAGGAAGTTGAAGTGGCCTCAAGTGAAGAGGAAAGTGACAAGTAAGAGGAGGAGCTTGCAATCCTTTCAAGAAGAACTAAGGAGTTGATTAGAATAAGAAAGAAAGAAGAAACTTCAAGAAAACAATTCCAACTCCTAAAGAAGGTGAAGTCACTTGCTATGAATGTGTTAAGCAAGGTCACATCAAATATGACTACCTAAGTTGAAGAATGTTACACTAGGGTAGTTAACCCTAAGTCTTGGGCCTCTTTTGATGACAAAGGGGATGGATCATTTTTAATGTTTCTATTTAGTGTTTTTTTGCAGTTTTTGTGTAAGTCTTTAAGTTAGAAGTTGGATAGAAATCTTAATCTTCAAGGAATGTGAAGTAACTTCTAAATCGCGCCCACAATCTAAGATTCGCGACTGTAATCCATTAGAAAACTTGCTAGAAGATCAGACACATGAAATCATAGAGTCATTCCCGACCACGATTCATCCAAAGGAAGAACTCCAAAAGTGACAGACGAATTCGCAGTGTAAAGCTTGCCTCAGTCGCAACCGTGAATTTTGAAGTAACTCAAAATGTAATCAAGTCCACAATCACAGCTTGACAAGTGTCCCAGTTAATCGTTGGAAGCCAAAGATCGTGATGGGAATTATTGGTAATGACTGCAAACCCAAAAGAAGGAGACGAACACTTTTGGGAAAGGAATTCACATTCAGAGTCATGTCCTATACAAAATAAATCGCGACCACTACTTTTGAGAGTAGGTGAAAGGCAACGACTATATTTTTCTGATAAACTAATCAGAAGCTGCCATATGGACTAGCCGTTAGACACAAACGAGGTTTTCCTTATGGAATTTGGAATTTGTGACCTCGAATCATGACTGTCAAGCATTTAATGTGAAAATATGCCTAGCACACTTTGATAATTTTGTACCAATTTTATTGCAACATCTCTTTGATGGGTAGAGGCTATAAACACCTCACTAAACAGATGTAAATGCAAGAGAATTAATAACTTTGTACCCAAACTCTTGCAATTTTGCTACTCACTCTTTTCTATTCTTTAAGTCATTGTTAGGTGTGAGCATAAACATCATCTGTAATAGGTTATAGTGTGAGCCTGTTAAAATACTAAGAGAGGTTGTTCTGTAAGCCTGTTAAAACACAAGTTGTAAAGGTTGTTGTGTAAGCCTAAAAACACAAGTGTATAGGTTATTGTGTCAGCCTTCAAAACACAAGTGTAAAAATTTGGTGTAAGCTTGAAAACACCTTTGAAAGATAGTGGAATACCCAATTTCAAAAAATTGGGGAGTAGACGTAAGGTCGATTATACCCAAACCACTATAAATCTTGTGTTTCCTCTCATCTCATTTCTCCTCTCTCTTTCCAATTTTAATTTTTATATACCAATTCAACCCCCCTCCCCCCTTCTTGGTGCCTAGGGCCAACAAAGAAGAAGAAGAAAGGGGACAAAGAGAAAAGGAAAAGATTCAAAGTCACTTGGGATGATAACTTAAGTGAAGAAGATAAAGAGGAAGAGGCTGCAAACCTATGCTTCTTAGCTTAAAAGGATTCATTTAATGAGGCAAACTCTTCACCTCACTCTTTTTCTGAATTTGATGAGTTAGATGATATGGATGATTTGCTTTTAGAAGCTGTCACCATGAAATGTGACAAATATACGTCACAAATGAAAACTTATAAGAAGAAGTGCACTAAATTAGAGGATGACTTTAAATCCCTAAATAGTCTTATAAGTGAATTGAGGGCTTCAAATGAAGAACTCAAGAAGTCTATAAAGAGTCTATCCAAGTCATCTTCATCCCTAACTTCATTAAGAAAAGAGAATGATTCCTTGAAAGGTGAAGTCATTGAGCTTAGAAACCCTATTTCTAAGTTCCATAAGGGTAAAAAAGCTTTGGATACAATAATTATATCACAAATACCTCACTTAATTAGGCATGGTCTAGGCTTCAATGGAGGCTCCTCTTCTGCACCTTCACTCACAACATTTATCAAGGCCTCAACATCTCAAACATCAAGTATTGAGGTTGTTGGAAAGAAAAGTGCTCAAAGCATTAAATCACTATTGCCAAAGGGCAAAGGAAAGGTGCAACAAGGCTCAAAGCTACTTCTAGGAAGGCTAATCATGCATACATTTACAATAAAACATATGCCCATTCAAACACAAATAAAAAATTTACTTCTACATCCATTCATATATGTTCATGCTCACACACACATCATGTTGGTATAAGAAAACCCCCTACTCATTCCAAGGCAATGTATAGGAGAAAGACACATAAGTCTAAACTTTAATGTCACTATTGTATGAAGTATGGACACATAAGTGTTTATTGCTATATTAGGAAGGCACACCTCAAGTTGGAAGATCTTTCAAAACCTAACCCCTTTCGACCTAAGTATACTTAGGTACCAAATCAAAGATGATTTACTTGTGTTGTGTAGGGTTGTTTGGTAGCCACCAATGAAGCAAATGATTGGCATATGGATAGTAGATGCTCAAAGCACATACGAGCAATAAGAAGTTATTCATGGGCTCAAAGGAAAAAGAAAGCAGTAATGTCACATTTGGAAACAATGCCAAGGGTAAGGTAATTGGCATTGGGACCATTAGTAAGAATGGTTATTCATTAATTAAAGATGTTTTAATTTTTGATGGCTTACAACATAACTTGCTTAGTGTAAGTCAATTATGTGATAATGGTAATAAAGTCACCTTTGACCCTAATGAATGTCGAGTTACCACTTTGGTAGATAAAAAGGTAGTTTTCAAGGGTGAAAGGAAGGGCAACACCTACCTAATTAACTTAGACAATTTGGCTAACCAATTTTAAGTGTCTTATGTCTTTTAGTAATGAACCATGGCTATGGCATAGAAGACTTGGACATGCTAGCAAAGTGGTAAGACAAGCATACCTACCTAGTTGATGATTACTCTAGATTTACTTAGGTTTCCTTTCTACCTTATAAGCATGATACTTTTGATGCTTTTAAAATTTTTTCAAAAAGGATTTAAAATAAAAAAGGTTACTTCATATCATCCATAAAAAGTGACCATGGAAAGGAATTTCAAAATGAATCTTTTAAATTTTATTGCTTAGAGAATGGGACATTTCATAACTTTTCAACTCCTAGAACACACGTAATAAAAATAGTGTTATAAAGAGGAAAAATAGGATACTAGTAGAGATGGCTAGAACTATGCTCAATGAGTATTCATTGCCAAATTACTTTTGGGCCAAAGCTATCAATACTTCATGTTATATTGCAAATAGAGTTTTCAAAAGACTCATTCTTAATAAAACTTCTTATGAGTTATAGAATGGTAAAAAGACTAAGTTAGCATACCTAAGAGTTTTTTGATGGAAGTGTTATATCTTGAATACCAAGGATAATCTTAGAAATTTTGATTCAAAAACTAATGAAGACATTTTCTTAGGTTATTCCACCACCAACAAGACTTATAGGGTTTTTAATAAGAGTTTAATAGTTGTTAAAGAGTCTACAAATGTTGTGTTTGATGAATCTAGTATGCTTGATCTTGGGAAAGGTTCTTTTGTTGATGATCTTGTAGGTGATTTTGCGAAATTGGATTTGAAGCATACTACAAAAGAAAAGGACGAGGACCATGATGAAATCAAATCATTAAAAGAGGACAAAAAACCTCAACATCAATAAGTGAAATCACTAATCCAAGATCTTCCCAAGCATTAGAGATTTTCCAAGCATCACCCTAAAGACTTAATCATTGGTGATACTTCAAATGGTATAAGTACTAGATCTCAACTCAATACTTTAGATAATAATCTTGCTTTTGCTTCTCAATTTGAGCCAAAGTCTATTGATAAGGCTCTTGATGATGAGAGTTAGGTGATGGCTATACAAGAGGAACTCACCAATTTGAGAGAAACAATGTGTAGGAACTTATTCCTAGGCCTAAGGAACACCCTATTGTTGGTTACAAATGGGTGTTTAGGAATAAGTTAGATGAGCAAGGTTTCATCATTAGAAATAAGGTTAGATTGGTTGCTAAGGGTTACAACGAGGAGGAAGGCATTGACTATAATGAAACCTATGCCCTCACAGTAAGGTTAAAGGCCATTAAGATTCTTTTGGCATATGCATGTCACATGAATTTCAAACTATTTCAAATGGATGTCAAAAGTGCTTTTGTAAATGGTGTAATTGAGGAGGAAGTTTATGTTGAACAACCTCCTAGTTTTGAATCACATTGTTTTCCAAATTGTGGTTTTAAATTGAATAGAGCCTTGTATTGATTGAAACAAGTTCGTAGAGTGAAAGGCCTTTCTTTTACAAAATGAATTTGAAAAGGGAAAGGTTGACACAACTTTATTTGTCAAAAGGCATAATCATGATAAGCTAATAGTGCAAATTTATATTGATGATATCATTTTTGGTGCTACTAATGAATCTCTTTGTAAGGATTTTACTAAGTGTATGGCTAAGGAATTTGAGATGAGCATAATGGGTGAGCTCAAGTTTTTCCTTGGTTTATAAATCAAGCAAACCAAAGAAGCAATCTTCATCAACCAAGCCAAATACACAAAAGACATTCTTAAGAAATTTGGCATGGAAGGATGTAAAGTAGCGAAAACACCAATCAATGCTACCATCAAATTAGATAAGGATGAATCGGGTAAGATGGTTGATGAAAAGAGATATTGAGGTATGATTAGTTCTCTACTCTATCTTACTACTTCTAGACCTGATATAATGTTTAATCTATGCACGTATGCTAGGTTTCAATCATGCCCTAAGGAATCTCATTTAAATGATGTTAAAAGAATTTTTAAATATATACATGGCACATTGTATCTAGGTTTATCGTATCCTAGAGATTCCTCATTTAGCCTCACAGGTTATTCAGATGCAGATTATGCTGGTAGTCTTCTAGATAGAAAGAGCACTTATGGAACTTACCAATACATAAGAGAGTGTTTAGTGTCTTAGTTTAGTGAAAAACAAGTTTTGGTTGCCTTATCCATTGTTGAAGGTAAATATATAGCTACAGGTTGTTGTTTCACTTAAGTCCTTTAGATGAAACAATAATTAAAGGATTATGGCAAAGTTGTTGATTATATTCCCATCAAATGTGACTACACTAGTGCTATAAATCTTTCCAAGAATTCTAGGAGCAAACATATAGACATTAGACATCATTTTCTTAGAGATCATGTCCAAAATGGTGATGTTGTGTTAGAATTCATAAACATTAATCATAAACTTGTGGACATTTTCACAAAACCTTCCAATGAAGAAAGGATGAACTTCATTAAGAGAGAGTGGAGAATGCTTGATGGAAGCTCCTTGAAGTGAAATATTGATCTTTCTAGAATGCTTTTTGCATGTTGCATAATTCCTTATTGATTGATTACTATGGATTTTGTATGTGATATTTATCTCTTTGGATGTCTTAATTTTGTGTGCAATTATGACTCTCTATGCCAATTTGCATGAATTAGACATCAATATATTGAGTGGATCACAGCTTAGAAAGTCAAGTCTTATCATTTCATAGTTATCTTTTCTGACTTGTAATTCGTAGTCTTTATTCCTTGATTCACGATTACGAATTATAGGCACTCATTATTTGGCTATCAACCATCAATTCGTGATCATGACTTTTATTATCCACCGTGAATTTGTTCAAATTTTAAATGATTTGACCATTGAATGAACCTCTTCCTGAGAATTTTTTGTTCGTTACTCATATATTTCAGAAGTAGTGATTGCAACTTATAGATCACAGTCATGAATTTGAGTAACTTCCATACATTTAAGTGATTTGACTGTCAACTGATGCTACTCTTTCATTTAATGCATTTTTTACCATTTATAACCATTTCCACACCCTTTCTTGGCTTATATACAAACCCCTAAAATAATGTTTCTATTCACTCCTACTTATAATCTCAATCTCTTTTCTTCCTTACTCTAAAAAACCTTCAAATCTTCCTTCATTCTTAAGTAGCCTCAAAGAAAGCCTCAAGAGCAAAAAAGGGAAAGGCAGTAGCACAACCTTTTAGACCACCAGCTCTACACATGATGAAAGGGATCACGAAAGTGGAGAAAGATCGGTATAAGGAAAATGCCTCTAAGATTATGCTATCAAACAAAATCCCTTCCACTTTCCTTCTTAAGTCTCGACATCAAAGATTAGATCCACACATTTCTCTCAAACCTGAAATGGAATGAATTTATTTTTTGTGATGACCCCAGATATAAGGAGATCGTGCTAAAATTTATGTGCACCGTGACTCTAAATCGAAGAGAGGAATCTTGTACCGGCTAATATGGGTTACTATTTCAAGCCTTTGGGGACCCATTTTTCGTTACCTTCAAGTAACTTTCTAACCTTTTTAACCTTTAAGTTGGAGATGACATTTTGTTCATCATCTCCACCCTTGATGTTATCTATTTTGAGTTTTGATTCGAAATTTCCTTGGAGACCAAACATGACCCTAAAACTTCCTTGGCCAAATACATTCATACCCTACCCTTTCAGCTACTTTACCGTATAATCACCTTCTCTGTTAACGCATGAGGGGATGGTAATGAAAAAGTATCCCAAAAGGATCTTGCTTTCCTTTTTTGTCTTACTAAAAACAAACCAATACAAATTGGTTGTTATCTTGTGGATTAATTGATCCACATGAGCATAAAGCCCATGAGTCATTTTCTTATTCCTTTCCATGTCACTGCCATCTACTAATACGTTGGTGTTCTTAATGAGGAAAATGAAAAATTCCTCACTAAAAAGCCTCTCCCTTCATAAATTTTTTTGGACTTACCTTACCTCATCAATGCAAAAGCCATTCACCCTGATTCTTATACATACAATTTGGGTGCTTTTGGAGGTAAGAAACAAGAGACCTCCTAAGCCTCCAAAAGAAAAAGACTTGTCATTAAAGAGGGTGCCCAACCAGTTCCACCTCCCCAATCAAAACCAAAAGCCAAGATCAATTTTGCCTCAATCAATAGGAAATTGGACAAGATGATGAAGATGCTTAAAAGATGGTTTCTCTTCCTCTCCCACCTACACAGTGATTTGATGCATTTACAGGAGATAGTAGTTGCTCCTCCTAGCCATCTTCTAGACTTTCAGGATTGGGAGGACACACTAGAAGAGGAGGCCAACTAAGAGGTTGAGAAGGGTGATGAAGCTAAAAGTGGAGGAGAAAATGAAGACATGGATGATTCTAGAGACGATGACAGTTCTCCCATCTTTTAATTTGTCTGTAGGGTTTCTTTTTCTATTTTTTTAAAGTTCTTAATGTAAAGCTATTGATCTTATAGATTATTAAATAAATAAAAGTGTTTATTTTGCAATTCATTATCTCAAATGTTATGTGATTGCAACTTATATGTCATCTTTATTGTTTTGCTCTTTATCATTACTTTATCTCAATTTATGCACTTCTTTTACTCTCTAATATTTACCCTCTTTTTGATCTTGCCAAAGGGGGGAGAATAACATTGAGATAAAATAAGTAACATGCATAAGAAAAGCATAAGTTAAGGGAGAGCAAGCTCAAACTTAGAACACTTAAAATTATTTGATCATTAACTAAGTATCCCTTGATTAATTAATCATTGACCATCCTAACTTCACAACTCATACTCATGCATTTGATTTTCTTCAGATCAATTTAAATTGTCAAAATCAAAAAGGGGGAGATTGTTGGACTAGGTTGGACAAACCTAAGTCATAAAACACAAGTTGTAAGGGTTTTGTGTGAGCCATAAAACATAAGTTGTATAAGTTGGGTGTGAGCTTGAAAATACCAGTTTAGTTGAGTGAAATACCCAATTGCAAAGAATTAGGAAGTGGACGTAGGATTTATTAACACCCAAACCACTATAAACTTCTTGTGTTGTTTTTTTTCTCCTCCTTCTTATCCTCCTAAATACCTTAACCTTCTTTTTAATTTTTAATATCCCACTAATTCAACCCCTTCCCCTCCCCCCCTCCCCTTTCTTGGTGCACTAGGCCAATAAGAATCTCAATTCTTCACCGTATTTTTTTTAAAAAAATTTGAAAGTTTTGACTTGACTCCTTTAGTTTTTGAGGAATTCTTATCCATTACTCAAATTTTTTTTAATTAGCAATTTTGACTTGAGGTTCGCAGTCACAAATGAGAGTAATTGCCAAGCATTAACTGATTTGACTACCAACTAATGGCACCCCTTCATTTATTGCAAATTTGACCATTTTTTATTTTTTTCATCAGATTTTTACCTATTTAAACCCCTTTAACACTTCTCTATTTCACCTTTAAACATTCTCTTCATCTATTTTCTTTTCTTGTCTCAAACCTTCTACTATCTTCAAACTTCTCTAATGCCACCCAAAAAGCTCTCTAGAGCAGAGAAAGGAAAGGGCATAGCCCAACCCTCGGTCCTCCTACCCTTCACTTGATGAAAAGGATCACCAAAGAAGAGAAAGATCGTTACAAAACCAACTCCACTAAAATCATCCAACCCAACAAGATTCCCCCAACTTTTCTCCTTGAATCCCTAGGAATCAAGGATGAAATTAATGCTTACTTATCCAACTTGGGATATAATGAGTTTATCTTCTGAGATGAACCCGAATACGAAGAAATCATAAGAAGTTCATGTGCATGGTCACATTGAGCAGAAAAGTTAAATACAAAATTGGTTAGTATGGGTTAATTTTGTATGCTTTTAGGAAGCCTTTTTTTTTTTTTTTGTAACTTTTGAATAACTCTCTAACCTTTTCAACCTTCAAGTGTGAGATGATATTCCTTTCATCATCTCTACAATTGATATCATCTACTCAAAATTCTACTCTGAAATATCCATTAAAACGAAACATGGCCCAAAAACATCTTTGGCTAAGTATATCCAGACCCTTCCTAATTGGCTCATTTATTGTATCATCACCTTTTCTATTAATGCTAGAGGTGATAGGAATGAAAAGGTCTCTCAAAAGGACCTAGCTTTTCTATTTTTCTTAACCAATAACAAAACCATCCAAATCGGTTGATACCTTGTGGATCAGCTGATTCACATGAGCATCAAGCCTAAGAGTCAATTTCTTCTATCCTCACATGTCATAGCAATCTATATATATGTGGTAGCACTAAATGAGGAAAATAAAAAGTTCCTCACAAATAAATACTTACCATCCCATAATTTCTCTAACTTGCCCTACCTCATCAATGTTAAGATTATACACCCAGATTCTTATACTTATACCTTAGGTTATTTTAGGGCTAAAAAAGATTAAAATTTCTCAAGCATCAAAGAGGAAGAGGCTTTTGATAGAGGAGGGTACCCAACCAATTCCACCTCCCAAGCCGAAACCCAAGACCAAATCATCTGCCATCTATCTCTCCTCCATAAATAAGAAATTGGACAAAGTCATGAGGATGATCAAGAGGAGATTCCTTCTACTTTCCCACCTCTACAGTGACTTGGTGGATCTCCAAGAGAAGGTGGGTACTACTCCTTGCCACCTCCCTAATTTTGAAGATTGGGAGGATACTCCAAAAGAAGAAGAAGATCAAGAGGTGAAAGAAGGGGATGAAGCACAAGGAGGAGGTGTAGATGAAGACACTCCTAATTCAGGAGATGATGACAACTCTCCAATCTTCTAGTGTTCTTTCTTATGCTTATAGTATTTTCTTTTCTTTTATTTGTTTTGTAAGTTTGTGATCTCATATTTTTCTATTTTTATTTATCTACATAAATACAATTGTTTGCCATTTACGTTTTATATGTTTGTTTATGATGTGTGATTGCTATTTTATTTACTATCCCAATTCCTATTGGAATAATGTCACCTATGCACTTTTACTTACTTTTAACTTCTACTCTCTTTTTTATCTTGCTAAAGGAGGAGAGAAATAGTGAAAGAAATTGCATGACATATAATCAAAGGGAAGTATAAGTTGAGGGGGAGCATTCTAATCTAAAATGTAAATCTTTGTTAAACTTAGTCTCATAACAAGTATACTTTTAAAAAATGTTAACCATTAAGATTACGACCTTGCAACAAGGATGGATGAACTTGAACCTGATGAATTTATAAAGTGAATCATAGCCACGATCTAGCAAAGGAAGACATGATTATCATACAATGTGATTCAAGATGATGTTTGCGTTCCTAGTTGTGACTGAAACTTTTATAGTTGTATAGAGAAAACCAAGTCCATAACCAAAACTTGCCAAGTATCCAAGATAATCGTTGGTATATCAAAATTCATGACTATGAAAAAGCTATGGAGATCGTGACCTATTAAAGCATTTTTTCCTTACCAGACAGAAGGATTTGTAGTCACTATCGAGTCTAAGAAGAACCTAAATCGCAACTGTAAATTTTGGTTGGTTGGATAAATGCAATGGCAAATTTTCTTAGAAAACTAATAGCAGCATGCCACATGGACTAGCCGTTAGATGCAAACGGGGTTGTCCATCGCGATTTTCAGTCTTTCTAGTGCTAAATGAAAATTCACAATCGTACAATGCCAGTCATATTCCCGAAACTAGTCTGATAGGCATTTAATGCAAAATCTGACTAGCTTACCTTAAAGATTTAGGCATAGTTTGTTTGTAATGTCTCTTTAGTGGTTATTACCTATAAATACTCCACCAAACAAACATGAATACAAGAGAATATCATTGATTATAGCTAAATTCTTACATTTTACTTTTAAACCTCTTATTCCTTGTATGTGAGTTAATATTATTGGGTGTAAGCATTAAACACCATTGTAATTGAGTTTGAGAGTTAGCCTAGTTGTCAAAACTCTTTTAATAGGTTAAGTGTGAACCTTTCAAAAAACACTTGAGTAAGGTTAGCCTTAAAACAAAAGTTGTAAGGTTGCGTGTAAGCCATTAAAACACATTGTACAAGTTTGGTGTGAGCTTGAAAATACAACTTTGAGTTAGTAGAACACACAATTGTGAAAAATTAGGGAGTGGATGTAGGATTCATTAACACCCGAAGCACTATAAAAATATTATGTGTTCATTCATTCTCCTTCTCTTTTAATCTCCTAAATACTTTATCTTCTGTCCAAATTTTTAAATTTCCACCAATTCACTCGCTCCCCCCCTTCTTAGTGATCAAGGGCCAACACAAACCAAAGTGTGAGAAGGTCTCCCACTCATACCAAAGTTATACATAGAAGAAAGACTTATAAGTCTAAACTCCAATGTCACTATTGTATGAGGTATGCACATATTAATGTCTTTTGCTATATTAGGAAGGCATACCTCAAATTAAAGAACCCTTTTAAGGCTAACCCCTAAGGCCAAAGTACATTTGGGTACATAAACAAAGGTAAATTCTTTTTGTGTTGTAGGATTTCTTGGAAATTGCCAAAAAAGATAATGATTGGCATGTAGATAAGTGCATGATCGAAAATAAGAAGTTATTCATAGCCCTTAAAGAAAAAGATGATGGCAATTCCACATTTGGAAACAATGCCAAGGGTAAGATAATTAGCATTGGAATTGTTGGCAAGAAAGGTTGCTTCCTTATTGATAATGTTCTTTTAGTTAAAGGATTAAAACATAATGTTGGACTAGGTTCTGCAAACCTAAGTCAAGACTCTTTTTTTATCTTAACAATATAGATTGAAGGTTCTAATGTCAATTTTAAGAGTTGTTTTCATAGATATTAAGATAGAATCTCATTAGAAGTTGAATAGGAGTGATTAGAAGCAAAAAACTTTGAGTATGATAATCTGCCTTCGAAATTAGCTATAGTGAATTTCAAAGTGATCACGAATTTTGAAAAAAGTGTTATTGAGATAAAAAAAATCACAACCACGAATTTCGATAGTGATGACAAATTCATAAAACAACATCTTCATGTTAGATAGACGATTTCACGATGACAATCGCATCCAAAAGGAAAATAGCGAACGTGAAATTAAAGTAGCGACCGCAAATTTTAAGATCCCTTAGAAAGATCCAATGGCTAGTTTTTGAAGAGACTAATGGTTTTACACCACGTGGACTAGTCGTTAGATACAGTTTAAAATTAGCGATTGTGAATTCAGTCTCGATTGCAAATTTCGTTTGACGAGAATTTAATGTAAGATATGCCTAGCACAACTTGAAGATTTAAGCATAGTTTCTTTGTAACATCTCTTTAGTGGTTATTGCCTATAAATACACCACCAAATGGACTTGATTACAAGAGAAAAACTATTGATTATGCCAAAACTCTTACAAAGTTAATTCTCAACTTTAACTCTTTATTTCTTTGTACATAGTTTGGTGTGAGCTTCAACATCTTAGGTTTGGGTTTGAGAGTGAGCCTTTATATAGAAAACTCTTATTTAGGTTTGAGAGTGAGCCTAAGAAAACTCTTATATAGGTTTGAGTGTTAGCCTTAGAAAAACACTTGTAAGATTTGGTGTGAGCCTAAAATACTAGGTTGAGTGTGAACCTTGAGAAAACACTTGTATGATTTGGTGTGAGCCTAAACACTAAGTTGAGTGTGAGCTTGTAAAACACTGGTGATTGAGTGAAACAATCAATTGGTGAATTGGGGAGTGGATGTGGGGTTGGTTAGTACCCAAACCACTATAAAACTCTTGTGTTCATTCTTCTTTTACCCTTTCTCTAATATTTCATTCTTGTGTGCTTTCTTCAAAATCAAAAGTTCAAATTTGCCACCAATTCAACCTCACTTCTTGGTACACTAGGGCTAACACATAATTTATTGAGTGTAAGTTAATTCAATGACAAAGGTAAAAAAGCCACCTTTGACCCTAAAGAATGTCAGGTTACCACCTTGGTGGATAAGAAGGTAGTCTTTAAGGGTGAAAGGAGAGGCAATACCTACTGAATTGACTTAGACAATTTGGCTAACCAATACTTTAATTGTCTTGTATCTATTAGCAGTGAATCTTGGCTTTAGCATAGAAGACTTGGGCATACTAGCATGGAGCTTCTATAAAGTTTATCAAAAGGAAAGCTAGTAAAGGGTCTACTAAAGCTTAAGTTCATAAAGGACAAGGCATATGAACCTTGCCAAATAGGGAAGCAACACCAAGCATTTTTCAAAGCAAAAAAAGTTCTAAGTGCTTCTAAACCTCTTTAACTCTTTTATATGGACTTAGTTAGACCCACTAGGAGTGCTAGTCTTGAAGGAAAGTATTATGCATTTGTCCAA
This sequence comes from Omphalea diandra, assembly GCA_949677035.1. NCBI lineage: Eukaryota > Viridiplantae > Streptophyta > Magnoliopsida > Malpighiales > Euphorbiaceae > Omphalea > Omphalea diandra. Next base: position 23,544 of record CATIWR010345523.1, read on the forward strand.
GTTGATGACTACTTTAGGTTCACTTGGGTATCCTTCCTTGCTCATAAGAATGACACTTTTGATACTTTCAAAAGTTTTGCTAAAAGAGTTCAAAATGAAAAAAGGTGACTTTATTTTTTCTATTAGGAGTGACTAAGGAAAGGAATTTCAAAATGAAACTTTGAAAATTACTATTTGGAGAATGGGATTTCTTACAACTTTTCTACTCCTAGAACACCATATTAAAATGGTGTTGTAGAAAGGAAAAATAGGACATTGGTAAAGATGGCTAAAACTATGCTTAATGAGTATTCCTTACCAAATTACTTTTGGGTTGAAGCCATCAATGCTTCTTGTTATATTGCAAATCATGTTTTCAAAAGACCCATTCTAAACAAAATTTCTTATGAGCTATGGAATGGTAGACAACTTAAACTTTCATATCTTAGAGCCTTTAGGTGCAAATGCTACATACTTAATACTAAGGACAACTTTGAAAATTTGCCTTTAAAACTAATATGGGTATCTTTCTTAGTTATTCCACTATTAGCAAAGCCTATAAGGTGTTTAACAAAAAGACTATAGTGGTTAAAAAGTCTATGAATATTATATTTTATGTGTTTGGTAAACTTAACCTTTGGGAAATGTTCTTTTATTGATGGTCTTATAGGTGATTTTGAGAAGTTGGTGCTTTATTCAAAGCCAAAAGAAATTGTTATTGATGTTGAAGATAATAAGCCATCATAAGAAGTTGAAAAACCTCAATCACAACCCTCACCTAAGAGATCTTATCATTGGTGAGACATCTACGAGAGTAAGTACTAGATCTCAATTACATGTTTTAGATAATAATCTTGCATTTATTTCTCAAATCAAGCCAAAATCTCTTAATGATAAGAGTTGGGTGATTGTTATGTAAAAGGAACTCAACTAATTTGAGAGAAATAAAGTTTGGAAACTTGTTCCTAAGCCTAAGGAACACCTGATTGTGGGATGCAAATGAGTATTTAGGAATAAGTTAGATGATCAAAGTGTTGTCACAAGGAATAAAGTTAGATTCATTACAAAGGATTACAACTAAGAGAAAGGCATTGATTATGATGAAACCATTGCCTTCATAACAAGATTAAAGGCCATTAGGATTCTTTTAGCATTTACATGTCACATGAATTTTAAGGTTTTTCAAATGGATGCAAAGAGTGCTTTTCTAAATAGTTTCATTGAGGAGGAAGTATATGTTGAACAATCTCCAGGTTTTGAGTCTCATGTTTCTCCAAATCATATTTTTAAATTAATTAAAGCTTATATAGTTTAAAACAAACTCCAAGAGCTTGGTATGAAAAACTTAGTTTGTTTCTTTTATAAAATGATTTTAAAAAAACGAAGTTAATACTACTTTATTTGTGAAAAGACACAACAAAGATAAACTCATTGTGTAAACATATGTTGATGATATTATATTTAGTGCTACTAATGAATCTCTTTATAAAGAATTTGCTAAATGTATGACTAGGGAGTTTGAGATAAGCATGATGGGTGAGCTTAAGTTCTTCCTTAATCTTCAAATCAAGCAAACCAAAAATGGCATCTTCATCAACCAAGCCAAGTACATAAAAGATCTACTCAAAAGGTTTGGCATGGATGGATGCAAAGTATTAAGGACTCCAATAAGTGTAACTATTAAGCTAGATAAGGATGAATCAAGTAAGCCTATTAATGAAAAGAAGTATAAGGGTATAATTGGTTGTCTCCTCTATCTTACCTCATTGAAACCCGACATCATGTTTAGTATTTACTTATATGCTAGATTTCAATCTTATCCTAAGGAATCTTATATGAATGCCATTAAAAGAATTCTTAGTTACACATTGCATTTAGGACTTTGGATCTTAGAAATTCATCTTTTAGTCTTCTTAGATATTTGAAAGCAGATTATGCCAGTGGTTTGATGGATAGGAAGAGTACTTTTGAAACTTACCAATTCATAGGTGAATGTCTAGTTTTTTAGTTTAGCAAGAAGCAAGTTTTGGTTGCCTTATCTGCCGTCAAAGTGGAATATATGGCTGTGGGTTGTTGTTGCACCCAAGTTCTTTGGATAAAAAAATAACTCAAGGATTATGGCAAAGATGCTAATCACATTCCCATCAAATGTGAGAACACAAGTGCAATAAATCTTTCTAAGAATCCCATCCAACATTCAAGAAGCAAGCATATTGACATTTACATCATTTCTAAAAGATGATGTCTAAAATGGTAATGTGGTTTTAGAATTTATTGACACCAATCACTAACTTGTGGATATTTTCATTAAACCCCTCAATAAAGAAAGAATGATCTTTATCAAGAGGGAGCTAGGAATGTTAGATGGAAGTTCTCTAGGGTAAAAATTGATCTCACTTTATGCATTTCACTATGCTTGTCATTTAGTTCATTGTTTGATATGATTAGTGATTGCATGTTAATGTGTTATGTTGAATGTTGTAGATGTGTTAATTCATCATGCATTTGTGCTTTTTAATGCCAAATTGCTTGAAGTAATCATTGTAACATCATATTGATCATATCATGTTTATGCCATTATTTATTTCATGTTTTTTCGAAAAAAGGCTTATAATTCATGAGTAGGATTCAAAGTTTGTGGTCGCTACTTACAAGTCTCCTTTAACATTTTAACTTTTGTCAAATTCATTGTTGTGATCTATGTGAGCCTTGGGGAAACACTTGCGAGATTTTTATGTGAGCCTTAAAACACAAGTTGTAAGGTTATGTGTGACCCATAAAACACAAAGCGTACAAGTTTGGTGTGAGCTTGGAAACACTATTTAGTGTTAGTAGAATACCCAATTGTGAAGAATTAGGGAGTGGACGTAGGGTTAGTTAACACCAACCACTATAAAATATTATGTCTCCATCTCTTCTCCTACTTCTACTATATCCATCTTTCATTACTTTCCCTCCAATTTTTAAATTTCTCACTAATACAACCCCCCTTCTTAGGGCTTAAAGGCTAACAAGTGGTATCATAGCAAGGTCTCATTAAAACCCTTAACTATGTGAGTAAAGACAATTAGCACTAGAAGGAATCCACACCCATCTCAAGCCATACTTTAATGGATCGAACTATAAGCATTGGAAGTATAAAATGGAGATATATTTGTACAATGATGTGGGGGATCTTTAGGATATATTAGGAAAAAAGTCAAAACTTCCTACCATGGTGTCTGATTGAAGTGAAGAGTTAATCCCAAGGGAGGAATGGGTGGAAGCTTACAAAAAATCAAATGGAAGGAACAAAAAAGCAATGGCAATTCTTGTTAGCTCCTTGTCAATGAAAGGGATTAAAAGAGTTCATTGCCTCACTACTCATGGAATATGGAAAGCTCTAGAGAACTATCATGAAGGCATAACCTTGGTGAAGTCCAACAAATTAGAGATGTATGTGATAGAATGAGAACTATTCATGATGGAAGATGATAAAGCATCACTAATATGACAATAGACTTCTATCCATTGTCACAAATATGAAGAAATTTGGAAGAGTACTTACCAATCATGAGTTGAACACCAAAATACTTAAAATATTTACCTCTTAAAAAGTTTAGAGCAAGGGTGTGTAGTATTCAATAGTCAAATCTAGAAATAGGAAAGGTGCCAATAGATGTCGTCATAGGTAAGCTTTTTACTCATTAGTTAGTCTTGAAAAAGGATGAGAAAATGAAGTAGATGAGAGGGAAATGGGACAAGAATGAAAAAATAGAAAAGAAGACCGTAGCCCTTAAATCCTTAGCCAAAGACAAAAAGGTAGAAGCTGTCTAAAGTGATGATGAAAAGAATTGAAGGAGCAGGCCATACTTTCTAGAAGAACCAATGAGCTTATAAGAAAAAGGAATGATAGAAGGAACTTCAACAAGGCATCCCCCAACCTTATAGAAAAGAAGAATGAAGTAACATGCTATGAGTATGTCAAGCAAGGCCATATCAAATATGATTGTCATAAGCTGAAAAATAAGAAGAAAGGGGACAAAGAAAAGAAGAAAGAGGACAAAGAAAAGAAGAAAAGCTTCAAAGTCACTTGGGATGACAACTCTGATGAGGAGGATGAAGATGAGGAAGTAGCAAATTTGTGTTTCATAACACAAGAGGACTATTCTAATGAGGCAAGTTCTTTACCCCATTCTAGAGAAAATTACGATGTATATGATGATGTAGATGATGAGCTCTTACTTTAAGATATGACAAGTATAAGTCACAAATGAAAACTTATGAAAAGAAATGTTCAAAACTAGAAAATAGGTTTAACTCGTTAAATGAACATGTAAGTGAATTGAGGACTTCAAATGAAGAACTCAAAAAATTTATTGAGAGTTTTACTAAATCTTTTTCTTCTCTAAATTTGTTAAAAAAGGAAAATACTACCTTAAAAGGAGAGGTAATTGAGTTTATAAATTCTATTTCTAAGTTTTACAAATGGAAGGAAGCTTTAGAAACATTAATTATATCTTAAAGATCTCTCTTAGTAAGACATGGTCTATGTTTCAATAGAACCTCCTTATCATCTACATCCCCTCTCACTACTTTTATTAGAGCTTAAACTCCTCAAACATATAGTATTAAGGTAATTGGGAGGAAGGGTGCTCCTAGCACTAAACCCCCTATGCCCAAGGGCAAAAGCATGGCATCTCAAGGCTCAAAGCCTAATCCTAAAAAGGTTAATCATTCATTCATCTATAATAAGAATTATATTCACGTGAACACACATAAAAATTCTCTTCTACTCTCAATCATTTATGCACATGCTCACATTCTCACCACCATGGTATAAGAAAGCCTCTTACTCATACTAAAGTTTTACATAGAAGAAAAACTTACAAGTCTAAGCTCTGATGTCACTATTATATGAAGTTTAGTTACATAAATATTTTTTGCTACATTAGGACGGCTCACCTCAAATTAGAAGACCCTTTAAGACCTAACCCTCAAGGACCTAAGTATGCTTAGGTACCTAAACAAAGGTGATCTATTTTTTGATATGTAGGGATGTATCATAGCCACCAATGACGAGGATGATTGACATATGGATAGTGGATGCTTGAAGCATATGATGGACAACAAAAAGCTATTCATAGCCTTAAAAGAGAAAGAAAGTAGCAATATCACTTTTGGGAACAATGCTAAGGGTAAGGGAATTGACATTGGAACTATTGGTAAGAATGGTTGTTCACTTATTGACAATGCTCTATTAGTTGATGGTAACATAATTTGTTAAGTGTAAGTCAATTATGTGATTAAAGTAATAAGTTACCTTTGACCCTAGAGATTGTTGAGTTCTCACTTTAGTGGATAAGAAGGCAATCTTTAAATGTAAAAGGAAGGGCAATATCTACCTAATTAACTTAGACAATTTGGCTAAACAATCCTTCAAGTATCTTGTGTCTCTTAGTAATAAAGCATGGCTTTAGCATAAAAGACTTGGCCATGCTATTATAGAGCTCCTACAAAGCCTATCTAAAGAAGAGCTAGTGGAAGGTCTTCCCAAGTTAAAATTTTCCAAGGATAAGACATGTGGACCTTGCTAAATAGGGAAGCAATATCAAACTTCCTTCAAAGCAAAAAATGTTGTAAGTATATCTTGACCTCTTCAACTTATCCACATGGACTTAATTCGAACTACTAGGAATGCTAGTCTATGTGGGAAGCATTATGCATTTGTCATAGTTGATGATTACTCTAGGTTTACTTAGGTGTCCTTTTTATCTTATAAGAATGACATTTTTAATGCTTTTAAAAGCTTTGCAAAAACAGTTCAAAATGAAAAAGGCTACTTCATCTCATCTATAAGGAATGACCATAGAAAAGAATTTCAAAATGAATCTTTGAAACTTATTACTTAGAGAATGAGATTTCTCATAATTTTTCTACTTCAGAACACTATAACAAAATGGTGTTTTAGAGAGGAAAAATAGGACATTAGTAGAGATGGCTAGAATTGTACTTAATGAGTGTTCTTTGCCTAATTATTTTTAGGTCGTAGCCATCAATATTTCTTGTTATATTGCTAATCATGTTTTCAAAAAACTCATTCTCAACAAAACATTTTATGAGCTTTAGAATGTTAGAAAACCTTAGATTCCATACCTTAGAGTTTTTAGATGCAAATGCTACATTTTGAATACCAAGGATAACATTGAAAAATTTGCTTCTAAGACAAATGAAGATGTATTTATTAGCTATTCCACCTCTAATAAAGCCTATAGGGTTTTTAATAAAAGTACAATAGTTGTTGAAGAGTCTATGAATATTGTGTTTAATGAATCTAGTAAACTTGATCTTGGGAAATGTTCTCTTGTTAATGGTCTTAAAGGTGACTTTGAGAAATTAGAGGTAGATTCAACTCTAAAAGAAATGGTGATTTTGAATATAATAAGACATCAAAAGAAGAAAATGAATCTCAACTACAATAAGTAAAAATTCCAGTTCAAGATCTTTCTAAGGATTAGAGATTTTCCAAACATCACCCAAATGATCTAATCATTATTGAGATATCCAATGGAGGAAGTACTAGATCTCAACTTCATGCATTACATAATAATCTTGCATTTTTTTCTTAATTTGTGCCAAAATCAATTGATAAAGCTTTTGATGATAAAACTTTAGTGATTGTTATGCAAGAGGAACTTGACCAATTTGAGAGAAACAAAGTATGGAAACTAGTTCCTATGCCTAAGAAACACCCTATTATAGGATGCAAGTGGGTGTTTAGGAACGAGTTAGATGAGCAAGGTTTCATTACTAGGAACAAAGTTAGATAGCTTACAAAGGATACAACTAAGAGGAAGGCATTGATTATAATGAAACCTATGCTCTCATAGCAAGATTATAGGCCATTAGGATTCTCTTAGCATTTGCATATCACATGAATTTTAAACTTTTTCAAATGGATGTTAAAATTACATTTTTGAATGGACTTATTAAATAGGAAGTTTATATTATACAACCTCTTATTTTAAAATATCATGCTTTTCCAAATTATATTTTCAAACTAACTAAAGCCTTACATGGTTTAAAACAAGCTCTAAGATCTTATAATGAACGACATAGTTCATTTCTTTTACAAAATGATTTTGAAAAAGATAAGGTTGATACAACTTTATTTGTCAAAAAAGCACAATTAAGATGCACTAATTGTACAAATATATGTTGATGACATTAAGTTTGGAGCAACTAATGAATCCCTTTGTAAAGATTTTGCTAAGTGTATGACTATGGAATTTGAAATGAGCATGATGGAAGAGCTCAAGTTCTTCCTTGGTCTACAATTCAAGCAAACCAAATAGGGCATCTTCATTAACCAAGCCAAGTACACAAAGGATCTACTCAAGTGGTTTTAGATTGATGGATGCAAAGTAGCTAAGACACTAATAAATGCTGCCATCAAGCTAGACAAAGATGAATCGAGTAAGCCTATTAATGAAAAGAGGTATAGAGGTATGATTGGTTCTCTCTTCTATCTCACTACTTCTAGAGCTAACATTATGTTTAGTGTATGCATGTGTGTAATGTTTCAATCATGCCCAAAGAAATCTCATTTAAATCTTATTAAAAGGATTATTAAATATTTACATGGCCTATTGCATTTAGGGTTATGGTATCCTAAGAATTTATCATTTGGTCTTCTTGGGTATTCAGATGTAGATTATGCAGGTAGTTTATTAGATAGAAAGAGCACTTTTGGAACTTGCCAATTTATAGGATAATGCTTAGTTTCTTAGTTTGGTAAAAAGAAAGTTTCAAATGCCTTATCCACCACCGACGTGGAATATGTAGCAGTGGGTTGTTGTTACACCCAAATTCGTTGGATGAAACAATAACTCAAGGATTATGGCCAGGTTGTTGACCACATTCCCATCAAATGTGATAACAAAAGTGGAATAATTCTTTCAAAGAATCCCATCCAACATTCTAGGAGTAAGCACATTGACATTAGTCATCATTTTCTTAGAGATCATATCCAAAATGGTAATGTGGTGTTGGAGTTTATTAACACTAATCATCAACTTGCAAACATTTTCACCAAATCCCTAAATGAAGAAAGGATGAACTTCATTAAAAGGGAGCTAGAGATGCTAGATGGAAGCTCCCTAGGGTAAAAATTGATATCTACTCGCATTTTTCATTTTGTTTGTCACTTTGATTGATTAAATGATATGTTTGATAATTATGTACATTGAATTACTTTAGATGTTTTAATTTTTTAAGCAATTGAGCTTTTTTGTGCCTAAGGGTTGCCCAACCTCCAAGTCCTCCTGCCTTTCACCTAATGAGGGGAATAACCAAAGAAGAAAAGGATATGTACAAAGCCAACTCCAATAAGATAATCCAAGCCAATAAAATGCTCTCTACCTTTCTCCTTGAGTCACTTGGAATCAAGGATGAAATTCATGTTTTTCTATCAAACTTAAGATGGAATGAGTTTATCTTTAAAGATGAACCTGAGTATGAGGAAATTGTCAACGTGTTCATGTGCACTGTTACTTTGAGCATGAGAGTCAAATCGAAAACAGGATCATATGGGCTAGTTTTAAGGGCTTTTAGGGACCCTTACTTTATAAATTTCAGCCAACTTTCTAGCGTCTTCAACCTACAAGTGGTAGATGATATTCCATTCATCATCTCTATAGTTGATATCATTATTTTGAATTCTGGTATGAGATATCTATTGAAAACAAACATGACCTAGAAACATCTCTGGCCAAATACATTAGAACACTTCTAAATTGGCTTCTTCACTATATCATTACCTTTTTAGTAAATGCTAGGGGTGATGGTCATAAAAAGGTTTCCCAAAAAGACTTGGCATTTTTGTTTTTCCTAACTAAAAATAAACCGATTCAAATAGGTTAGTATCTTGTGGATCAATCGATTCACATAAGTACTAAACCTAAAAGTCAATTTCTCCTCCTCTCCCATGTCACAACCATCTACCATTATGTGGAAGTCCTAAATGAGGAAAATGCAAAATTCCTCACTAAGAAATACTTGCCCTTCCAAAACTTCCTTGATTTGCCCTATCTCATAGAGGCTATCCATCTAAATACTTATATTTATGCCTTAGGGTCTATTGGAGCTAACAAGCATGAAACTACTAGAGCTTTAAAAAGGAAGAGGCTTATGATAGAGGAAGGTGCCCAACCGTTCCCATCTCCTAAGCCCAAACCAAAATGCAAGACTTATACCATCTCTCTTTCTTTTATTAACAAGAAGTTGGATAAAGTGTGTTGTATCATAAAGAGGAGATTTCTTCTTCTTTCCTACCTCTATAGTGAATTAGTGGACCTTTAAGAGAAGGTGGGTTTAACACCTTTCCATCTCTCAAATTTTAAAGATTGGAAGGATACTTCAAAAGAAAAGAAAGACTAAGAAGTGAAAGCAGGAGATGAAGTACAAAGTGGAGGAGGAGATGAGGATGTTGAAGATTCTACAGGTGATAACAATTCTTCAATTTTCTAGTTTTTCTTAGGTTTGGAATTCTTTCTATTTTTTATTTTGTTTATATAACCAAAGATTGTGATCTTACAACTTTATGTTTATGTCAAATTATTGATGTGTCTTTATGAGTATATCAATAAAATTTGAAGTTTTTGTTCTCTCTATGGTTGTTCTTTATTTGCATCACTTTACACTCATACCTATCATTATCTTATTCTCTCTTTTTGATCTTGATAAAGGGAGAGAGAAATAGTGAAAGCAATTGCATGACAAAATTAAGGGGGAGCAATCTCAATTAGGTTATTTGCATTTCAAGTTTGAATTGATATCCTAACTAGTTAAGTTTCTTAAACTAAGTTAACCATTTACACTTCACATTTATGCAATTCTTTATCCCCTACAAAATCAATCTAAGTTGTCTAAATCAAAAAGGGGGAGATTGTTGGACTAGGTTGGTTAAACCAAAGTTAAAACTCACTTTTAATCTTGACAATGTAGATTGACATATTTTAACATCAATTCTAAGTGTTATTTTTGTTATTTTTAAGATAGGTTTTACATTAAAAGTTAAATAGGAGTCTAATTCTCAAGCATTGTGAAAGACACCTTAATTTGCAGTCAAGAACCTTTAATTCGTGACCACGATATTGCAAAAGGAATGAATAACTTTTGTCTAGACTAATTCATAGAGAAAATTATTGCCACGACCTAACCAACAAAGCTATGAAGTTCAAACAGTCAAATTCGTGGTGACCATCACATTCAAGATCGTGAGTATGACTTTTAGAGTTGCCTAGAAAGAACGAAGTCCATAACCAGAATTTGCTAACTGTCCAAGATAGTCGTTAATATATCATAATTTGTGAGGGTGTAATAGTTTTCTAAACCTTGACCTATTAAATGAACTTCTCTTTTCAAATAGACAGATTCACAGTGCCCCCAAGAGGAAAATAGCTAGTAACCATGATTTTTGTTTGGTTGGAAGAACACAATGACTATTTTTCTTAGAAGACCAATGATTGCATGCCATGTGGATGAGTCTTTAGATACAAATGAGGTTTTCTATCACGATTTCAACAAATTTAGTGTAAGAAGAGAAATTGTGACTGCGAATAACCAATGACGACTGCAAAATTTGTCTGACATTCATTTAATACAAAATCTGCCTAGCATGCCTTAAAGTTTTAGACATAATTTCATGGTAACATTCATTTGGTGGTTATTGACTATAAATACTCTACCAAATAGAGATGAATGCAAGAGAATAACATTGAATATAGTCAAACTCTTACAAGTTTATTTCTCAACCTGCAATTCTTTGTATGTAAGTTGGTATTATTAGGTGTAAGCATTAAACATCATTGTAATTGGGTTTAAGAGTTAGCCTAGTTGTAAAACTCTCGTAATAGGTTAAGTGTGAGCCATTGGCAAACACTTGAGAGGTTTTTGTGTGAGCCTTAAAACACAAGTTGTAAGGTTATGTGTAAGTCATAAAACACAGTGTATAAGTTTAGTGTGAGCTTGGAAACACCATTTAGTGTTAGTAGAATACCTAATTATGAAGAATTAGGGAGTGGATGTAGGGTTAGTTAACACCATAACAACTATAAAATATTGTATCTCCATCACTTCTCCTACTTCTTCTATATCCATCTTTAATTACCTTTCCTCAAATTTTTAAATTTCTTGCCAATTTAACTCCCCTTCTTGGTGATCAAGGTCAATAATATGAAGTTAAGAGGGTTACCAAGGTTTAACAACTTAAACATGTTGATGTACCAACTAAACTTGAAATGCAATTAAACTAATTGAAATTACTTCCCCTTAAATTATATTTTTCATTAATTATAGCATGCAAGTTCACTCTCCCTCTTTATCTAGATCAAAAAGATAGGATAATGCAATTATTGGGATAAGTATAAAGTTATGCAAATAAAGAATATCAAGAACAACCTTAAAGGGAACAAAAACTTTAACTTTTATTAATATCAAACAAATACAAAAACAAAGTCAAAAATAAAAAATTGTGAGATCATAAACTTAGGCCAAAGACAAAAAGAAGACCAAAAAAAAATTACAAGCCTAAGAAAAAACTAGAGAGATGGAGAGATGTTATCATTACTACCTCAAACTTTTTTACCTCATCCTCCCTATGCCTCATCTCTTTCTTTTTCTTCTTAATTCTCTTCTTCTAGTGAGGTATCTTCCAATTCCTTAAAATCAAGAAGATGACAAGATTATACACCCACCTTCTCTTGATGATAAACTAAGTCACTGTAAAGGTGTGAAATAAGAACAATCTTCTCTTAAGCATCCTCATAACCCTGTCTAGCTTCTTGAGATGGAAGATAGAAATAGATGGAAGAAGATTTTGGTTTGGCTTTAGGCTTAGGAGATGGAATTTGTTGGGCACTCTTCTCTATCATAAGCCTCTTCCTTTTTGAAACATGAGTAGTTTATTGTTCTTTGCCCCAAAAGACCCTAAGGTATAGACATATGTGTCAGGATGGATTACCTTGGCATTAATCAAATGGGACAAGTTAAGGAAGTTTTGAGAGGGTAAGTATTTTTTGGTGACAAATTTATCATTTTCCTCATTCAAGGCTCCCATAAAATGGTATATGGTTGTGACATGAGAAGGGAGGCTTTGTACTCATGTGTATCAACTAATCCGTAACGTATCTGCCAATTTGAATTGGCTTGTTCTTTGTAAGGTAGAAGAGAAATGTTAAGTCTTTCTAGGAAACTTTTTCATTCCTATCACCCCTAGAATTGATAAAGAAGGTTATGATACAATGAGAAAGCCAATTGGTGAGGGTCTTAATATATTTAGCCCAAGAGGTTTTAGGGTCACGTCTGGTTTCAATGGAAATCTTTGACAAAAATTCAAAATAAATTATATCAAGAGTAGAGATAATGAAAGGAACATTATCTCTAACTTGAAGATTAAAAAGAGTAGAAAGTTAGGCAAAGGTTATGAAATAGGGGTCCCCAAAAGCCCTAAACACTAACCCATACTCACCTACTTTTGATTCAGCCTTCTTACTTAGGGTGATAATGTACATAAACTCCTTAACAATCTCTTCATACCCTGGTTCATCCTAGAATATGAATTCATTCCAGCCAAAGACTAAATGCAAAGATTCACCCAAATGAGATCCTAGGGTTAATGAACCATCCTTCGATTGCTTATAAAGACCTAAACACCCATAATAACTAAATATTACAAAAGTTAGAATGCAAATCAAGAAAAGGGATTGAAGGACCGAAACACTATTCACTTGGTCAGTACATAAACTTCTAACATAAGGTGAGCTCTCAAGGTTAATGGAATCTGAAGTTCCTCACTTGATCATGGCCTTAAGATGATTAAAATAGTATCAAAACATCTTTTTGAACAAACAAAAGATCCCAAAAGCTTTTCAGTATGATAAATAATAAAGCCATGTGAAACATAACCAAGACTCATTTTTGAAGTGAATAAGGGTCCTAGGTCATTAACCTCACCCTATTATGCCACTGGAGTCATAAAATATCATACAAAAAAAGTGTTTTAAAAGGAAATAAATTTGAAAGAAGAGAAGAAAATAAACTTTGTAAAAACTATCTACTAGGCAAATTGGGTTATATATCCCAATAATAAAGGTTATATAGCCTAGAGTATAGGTTATAAACCTACCATGAAGGTTATACATTCCTTGGTTTCTAGTTTTTAGAAAATAGAAGAAGAAAATAAAGGGAAAAAGAAGAGGGAGTTAAAGGAGTTCTAGATACTTTATGATGATATCTTTGCCCTCAAAGGCATAAAATGGGTCTAATATCCTCCAAAATGCTTATGGAATGCACACCTTAGAAGCAATAAGAATGGGTTAGGGTTTAAGGTTTAAGGTTTTTGTGTTAAGTATGCTTTGAGAAGTAATTTTAGCTAAGTAATCTTACGGTTTTAAGCTTTTTCCCCCTCATCAAATGGGAGGGGTATTTATAGCTATTGGGTGAGTGCACCAGAACTTACAATGGTTCTAGTCACACCATGGATGCATTTAATGACAAAAAGGGAGATGAATCTATTAGAATTAGGGTTTGCATGCAGTTGTATAGTCAAGAATGGGTTATACATCCATTTATCATGGTTATATGGCCCTAGGGTTTAAAAGGGGATCGGTTTCAGAAGATTCTAAGGATTAAGGTTCTTGTATGGGTTGTACAACCTAGCATGGTGGGTTATAGAGCCCTGCTTGATGGGTTGTATAGCCCATTAATCCTAATTAGCAGTTTTGGGCTTGGTCTTGGGACTAGGCTGATGCTTGGTTTTGTGCTTCTCCAAGGAATCCTAAGACAATCCATCTCTTTCTTTGGCAATTCCCTTTAGATTATGGGGAATGGATTTGGTAATTTTGATCATTGGGCTTTGCATCTAAGAGTCTAAAATTTAAAGCTTACAGCATGCCTGATACTTTGTATGGCATGGAAATCAACATTTGAGAAATGACTATTATCAACAAAACAAAGTAAAAAATGCAAACATTAGTAAGGATACCTAGGGATACAAGTCTATAGCAACTCCCTGAGCAAGTACTAAAGTCATTTTGTAGCTTTCTAACAAGTACTAGGTATTTGATAGCTTTCCAACAGTTTTTCAATAGTTACTAAAGTGGTTTTGGCAACTCTTTAATAGGTAACAAATATTTTGGTAGCTTTTTTATAGTTCTTAAACAGGTATTGAAGTGGTTATAGTAGCTCTCTGGCAGGCACCAGACAATTTTAAAGCTTTTTAATAGCTCTTAACAGGTATTAAAGTAGTTTTGGCAGCTCTCAAGTAGGCACTGAAGTAGTTCTAACAATTCTTATAACGACCATTTTCATTTACAAATCATGGCATTCATGTCCAAAAAAAAAATACATATGCGTAAAGGTTGATTCATCATACATACACAATCTAACATGTATTTAATGTACATATATGTTAACTAATGTTCAAGGATAATGACTATAAACTGGTTCCTATCTAGATATATGTAAATGACATAAGAAGAGAGAGAGAGTTGGAATTTAGCCGATGACCTATGCTCAATGTGTTTATAAGCAAAACTCTATGCTCCAAAGTATCCAAACCCTATGCTTCAATAATTGAAAAGTATAATTGCGATTTGGTGAATCTCGACTTAATGAATAAAAATAATAATTAGATTCTTATAGTACAACCAATAATCAAATATCATTAGGATGCATTACAAGTATAAGAATTGACTATACAAGAGCAAATGCAATAGATTGATTTTGTTATGACCTTTGCAAGGCAAACATTGCTCCCACGAATTCATGTGATTCAAGTGACATTTGATTTTGTTAGCCAGCATATAACAAGTGAATCATTTGATTAATAACATGTGCCAATAAGACATATTTGTCCCATTTCCAAGTTATTTGTACGTATTTCACAAGCTAGTCACAACATCCCTGTAGTTCCATATGCAAGTGTTCATTCACAATGGAATACCAAGTAATCATTAAGAACATGTAATTCTCACTTGACTTGTATTCAAATGTAAAATTTCACAATTTAATCACATATACATGTAATAGAACATAACCATATCTTAAAATCATCACACATACACATTAGAATCCAATTATGGCTTTTACTTACCTTTTAATATGACCAATCTTCATGGTAGGTTTGGTCCTCTCTCTTGGGCTTTCTCAAAGTGTTGATATCCTAACATTTGATGCATATATGGTTATAAGTATGTCAAAGTGATTATGAATGCTTGGTATGCAACTATGGGCATGTTCCATGGAAGTGGCCCAAGTGTTTATGCATATTTTTCTTGTATAGCAGCTTAACCTTACTACAATTTAACTGTAATAACTCTTACTCTACTTATCCAAATGACTTGATTCTTTTTTTTTTAAAATAAATATACACATAATGATGTAACATAGTTAAATACAAGATCAATATAAGATATATAGAAAATGTGGTGAATTTTTGAATTCTGCCTTGTTTCAATGTCATCTCAGTTTGAATAAGCCTTACAGTCTTGGGTATATCTAAAATTGTACAAATCCAATTGCAAAACTGATTTACCAGAAGTTACAAAACACATAAAGGAACATTTTTTCATGTTTTGGTTATTATCTAATTCTATCTATAAAGTCACCAAAACAAATGACCAATCTCAAGGTGAGTAGGTTTTCAACACATTGAGAATGAACCAAATTAAAGGAGCAATATCTCATCAACCATGATATATTTGGCAAAACTATTTTATAGTCATGTATATTAGACACAAATATATAACTTTAAAGTTTGGCATATTACCCAAATTCACATTCTATGGCCATCAAATTCTTGAAAAACATAGCTAAGATATGAAACAGGTTTCATTAGGTTCAGGGCAATCACAATTAAAGAGGTATATATTTTTTCACACAACAAATTAAGAAAAACTGCTTTATAGGTATTTATAGGAGATATAACCCTTGAAATTTCATGAAGGAGCCATAGTTCTTCACACACACACACACACCAAATTAAGAAAAACTATTTTACATGCATTTATATGGGCCATAAAGTTACATCTTTCATGGTTTACACCTTCCCTAATTCCTCTTCTAGAATTATGAAATCGTGAGTGGAAAAATTTGCTCTAACAATAAAACCAACACAATCAGCTCTTGTTTCTCTTGAATTTCATGTTTCATGCATGAGCTCTACCTCAAATGCTCTATAATTTTTACTAACCATGCATGATTAACATGTCATGAGGGAGTAATTTCATATAGGAAGAAGATAAATTAACTTACCTTTTTTTCCAAAACCAGAAAGCTTAGGGTTCCTTCCTAGTAGCTCAATTGTGTTCCTCTTCTTTTTCGTCTTCTTCTTTTTCTTTTTCTTCTTTTTCTCCTCCTCCTCCTTTTTTCCTCTCTTTCTTATCTCTTTTCCTTTTCTTCACTCCTTCACATTTTGCCTCTCCAATCTAATCCTAAAAGATGAAAATTTTAATTTGTATACCTACCCGAATAGGACAAAATCATGGTGTCTCACTACCATTGGTTGGAAGTTCAATATTCCTCTTTTAGTCCTTCTTATTCACTCCTTCATCACCTCTATCCATCTCCTAATCCCTATATGTTTCATATACTTTTAAATAAGCTCTAAAACACCTTTATTTATGATGTTATAATATGCACACAACATAAGGTAATTTGCCATAGAACTATACAAACATTACATATATGTTTAAGTGTTCCAAATGCAATGGTGTAAGTGTCATTGTTGTGCTTATCCAATTCACATATCTAAATGATCAATTTTCTAATGCGTATGTTCATTTGGGATTGCAAATCATTTATGTAATGAATATGTTCATGAGAAGATGCCACTGAATGAGGATAGAGATGTTACAGTTCTCTAGCAAGTATTAAACATTTTGGTAGCTTTTCACCAACTCTCAAATAGGTATTGAAGTAGTTTTAACAGCTCTCTAATAGGTATCGAACATTTTGGTAGCTTTTTAGTAGCTCTTAAAGAGGTACTAAAGTGGTTCTTGTGTTAGCAGGCCTTCCTGGCATTTATGAAATTGAATTCACATCCTTACAGCCCTTCTAGCCATCTTGGGAGTCCATTCTTGTCTTAGGGTAATGGACTTAGGCCCAGATGCTATAAGAAGTGCTTCTTTTGGTTTTGCCCTTCATAAATAGAATTTAGTTCTTCTTGAAAATATTGTTGAGGCCTTAAAGAGGGCAACTTTGTCATTGAAGGGCATTTCAATAGCATGACTTGAATCAGGAAGTTTGGGATGTTTTTTAAGTGTTCTAAAAGTGATGAGGGCATTTTAGTAATTTGGCCACTCTAGGACTCTTTAAGAGACTATAGCTATTTTGGTCAATGGGTTGTCGTTAGACTTTTTGAGAGACTAGGGCACTTTGATAATTTGGTTGTTATCAGATTCTTTAGGAAGCTGGGGGCATTTTGGTAATTTATATGTCATTGGGCTTGAAGAGCTAAAAAGGATGAATTAGGTCAGATGGACTAAGCGTATTTAGGTGTCATTAGGCTTGAAGGGAGGTGAAGTTTATTTTGATAATTTACATGTCATTGGGCTTGAAAAGAGGTTAGGGCTTTAAGAGTTAAAAAAGATGGCTAAGGGAGAGGTTGGGCTTATAAGGTTGATTTTGGGCTTCCCCATTAGAAAAAGGTTATACAAACCAGCCAGGGTTGTATAGCCCTGGTTAGCTGTATATACCCCTTTAAAAGCGACCCCTTTCATTTGTGTAGTTCCTCTTATTTCTCTTCCTTTTCTCTTTCAAAGATTTGAACTTAGTCCTTAGGTTCCCTTAGTTTTTTAGGCAATTATCATGGCCAAGTACCACGATGATGAAATGTTAGACATCCATAAGGAGTTTCCTGATGAGGACCTTATGACCTTAGATACTTTAGAATAGTTGCAATCCCAATAGGGGGGTTTGCATGGATGAGCCCATTCAAGGGTACGACTGTAAAGATGGTGCCACCTGACTTTCCTCTAGCTGGCAACACACTATTAGTATATAGCCTATACCATTACCTTGTAGGAGTCGCATCGAGAGCGATAGGCATTCTTTTCTCTTTTATTTTATTTTATTTTCTATGTATCCTTATCATTGTAGTTTTTAGGCTCTACCTTGTAATTCCTGTTTTGCCTGTAACTATTAGGTTATAAAGTAGTGAAAACAATTTCTAGGAACTCACCCTTTATTTTTAGTGAAATTTATTTGTTGTCTATCAGTTTGGTCTATTGCTTTGATTTGCATTTACCTTAGGCTTTATTTTATGACATGCATAAAGAAAATTTGAAATATTTATAGAGTGATTTAGGAGCAATTCGGGTACATACTTGAGTAAGTAACTTATTTTTCTCATTAATGTGCCAGTCTGTGATGCTATGTTTACTAAAATTTTTTTGAAACTATCTTCATAATGTTTTCAGAACTTATAATTAATCCCCAATGATAAGGGCATGTTGTTTCTTTGCCTTTGAATTCGAACCTCTCTGATTATTTGATTTTTTAACCATGATAATTATGCAAAGAACATATACATATATGTATTTTCTATTATTTATTGCCTTTTTTTTGTTTTTTCTTTATTCTTGTAAGGGATTGTTGCCTTCCAAAAGGGAGGCAGGGCTATGGATCCTACTAGGGAGTAGGCATATACATTGTACCCCCTGGTTCTTGCCCGTCTAGAGGGGACATGGATTTAGACCTTCCTATAGATGCTACTCGATGAGATGCTGAAGGTTATCTCGGTGATGATGAATGCATTGCTAGAGTAGTAGAAGGCTATGACTCACACTTTCATCTACCTTTGATCAGCAAGGTGACAATCATGACTATACCTTTTTTACCAGGCTACAATTTGCAGGTATTCCCTTATCCACAAACTGTACGGTATATGAGCCAGTACTTTAAAGGGACTACTTATTTAACGTCCTTGACTGCACTCCCCTACTTAAAGGGAGCAAGACTATGGCAAGGTCCAACATATGGACCAATGCCCCAAGTTGTAAACGATAGCTTTGATGAGGTGATTGACTAACATACTAGTTGATTCCTATTGTATGCCCTATCAAGAGTCTTATTCCTTAGTGCCTCTGATGTGGCTAAGCTTTGCTTAGTGCTAATATGGGAGGACCTGGGCCACTATACCATTTTGATTAGGGGTCCGCAACACTAGCTTACCTTTACAAATAACTTGATCACTGCTCACGGGCACAGGGTACATGTGTGGTGCATAAAGGGTTCTCATTGTAAGTATCTCTCGATTCTTTTTCTGTGCTCAAGCCCTATTTGATTGCTTTGAGACATATGTTATCATTGTTGACAGGCATGGACCATTGACATAGGCCTACTAGAGGGGTTGGACCCCGAGGACAATGTGCAGGGCTGCTACCACCATTTCACGAGGTAAAAGGTAGTGACCTATAAGGAGTCCTCTATTGTGTTAGGCATACTAATTTGAAGATGATTACTCTAGACCAGGTACTTCTCCTACGCAAATAAAATTGTGTGAGTTATGATTATTTATTTTTTATTACTTGGCCATACACTTATAATGATTTTTCATTTGTATTGCAATTAAACCTCAAATGGAAAGGTCTTATGGAGATGTGGCCACTATAGGTTACAGAGGCAGCGGTTGTTTCCTACGATCATTGTCTGATAGTGAAGCCCTCCATTTGAGAGTGGTACCTAGGACAACACATCTTCTACTGGAGTAAAGGCCTATATAAGCAACATCTCCCATAGTGTTTATGCATAAGTTTATTTTAAGCGAGGGACTTTAATGAGGCAAATCTCACTGCAACACTACGTTATGTACTAAAAGAACAGCTGGGCATGCCCATTTGAAGATGATTACTCTAGACTAAGTACTTTTCCTATACAAATAAAATTGTGTGAGTTATGATTATTTATTTTTTATTACTTGGCCATACACTTATAATGATTTTTCATTTGTGTTGCAGTTACACCTCGACTGGATAGGTCTTATGGAGATGCGGCCACTATAGGTTATAGAGGCAACAGTTGTTTCCTATTATCATAATCTAATAGTGGAGCCCTCCATTTGAGAGTGGTACTTAGGACAATGCATTTTTCGTTGGCGTAAAGGCCTAAATAAGCAACCTATCTCATAGTGCCTATGCACAAGTTTATTTTGAGCGAGGGACCTTAAGGAGGCGAATCTCATTGCAACACTACACTATGTACTAAGAGAGCATCTATCTTCTACTAGTACTTTTTATACATCCCAGATGGTTAAAGCACAAGTAGGGAGCCTTTTTCTATCAAAGGTGGTTATTCGAGCATTCCCTTTATATGCACCTGATAAGGGAATCATTTTATAGCACAGAGGTTGAGGCATTACTGTATAGGCTACTTGATGATCTGCCGCTCTTACTTCCTCGTCTAGTGCAACTACTGCATGAGGTTACAAATAGGCCCATCTCATAATGGTCGATGACCTAACTTCCATGCCAAACAGTCTGGTTGAGTCTTGCATGACTTCATTAGTAGGTCCATAATAACGCTACAGATCAACTGATCTGCCTATATGTTTAAGCCAGTCGAGACCACCCATGTAAGTGTTTTCTTCTTTGTCCCCTTCTACCTGATTATGATGTGAGTTTTGTTTCTAAGGATACTTCTATTTTCCTTTCCACAGATTCCCTATATCCATTTAGAGGCTATGGTCAATTTGATCACTGCCCTTAAGAGGGTTGTAACATTACAAAGAGGCTCCATGCAGGTTAGTAAAAGAAAGTAAAACAATGTATGTATGTATGTTTATGATTTGTGTATTATGTTTTTTATGTCCTACTTATCCTAAATCTCGTACTTCTTGCATGAGACAATCTAGTGCCTGAACCATGAGATCAAGAAGAATGATTAGTGTATGGTAGAGGTGGAGCCACAGGTAGTGAATGAGACCTTAGCTCAAGCGCTTGCGAAGCACAATTATGTGATGACAAAATGGTGAGGCTGAGCATTTTGGGGCAACTCTTTCTAGAGGTGGAGATAGTTGAGCTCTAAAGATCCCTCCCCTCTCCCGCACTTTCCCCTCCCCGCTCTTCTTAGCTTTTAGGACATTTCTTCATCTTTTCAATTTTAGTATATTCCATTTAGTTGATATTTGGCACAATTATACAGTTCATTGGGTGATTTGAAAACCCTTATTGTTGGATGCTTGCTTAAGACTTTCTAAGGTAAATTGAGGCGACATTGTCTCTATTCTTTGGTTAAACTCTAATACTTCAAATTTTTAATGTGGATACATAATTTTAGCCTTCGATTATATGTTTACGAATTTGTGTTATCAATTTTCCACATATGTACTTTCTAAAAAAGGTAAGACATGTCATTTTAACCTCAAAGTGCAAAAAAAAAGCTACCCAATCTCTTCCCAAAAGTTGAGGATTGTACAGCCCTGATGAGGTATATACAGCCCTAGCTAGAGACTATATAAACCTGATCAGAGGCTGTACAAACCTATAAAGCTTCTCTTTTTCTATAAATACACACTTTACACTTGCTCTTCACACCCGCGACTTCTACCTCCCAAACCATGTCAAGGGCATTTTCTAAGTTCTCTTTCTCCCTGTATCTAGTCTAATCTATTATGGGCAGGTCTTCAGCTTTTCACTACCTCTTCTCTATCTGCCTTAACATTCACTTTTTGCAAGTAGCTTATGACTTATTAGATCCTACTACCTATACTTTTCATTTTAGAGATTCGGAGATATGCCCCTTGTTAGAGGAGTTTAGCAACATTCTCAAATGTCACATCATAGGTACATACCAAATTACCCTGCCTCAACTGAAATACAACATGTTTGAAAGATGGTAGAGCTATTTGACATACCATATAAGGAGGTACCCAAATACAATTATGTGAGGAGAAAATTCTCATGGCTCTTTTAATCACTTTCTTCCCCTCTAGATACCACACTTAGGCAGCTCAGGCTCATATTACTATTGTCATTCTAATGGGAGAGTATTTGTTATGGAGAGGATGGATAGATAGATTTACAGATTTTACCACTCTTTGAAGGGAGCTGAATTAGGGAAGACTATCGTGGGACTTGATAGAATAGCTCTTATTATTAGTGATTCTTTCATGGGGAGCCTGCTATTGCTTTAGGTAAGAACCTCTTCTTACAACATCTTTTTATTGGGATTCATGTTTAGCTTTTTTCTTTCTCCTCTTTTTTTATTTTTATTTTTTGCCCTAACTTTTTCTTGGACTGTCCTTACGAGTTTTCAATCTAACAGGTTGCTCATTTTTTCTTAGGTCACCCTTTCAAATTTTTAACCTAATAAGCATATTTTAGTTGTATTATTTATTTTTCCTTATTTTTCCCTTTAAATATGGTTGTAAGAGAGGTTGGCATTATTGTTTGTTCCAACAATGGATAAAATGCTTTACTACCTACAAAATTATTGAAATCATCACCTAATAAGGTCGGCTACTTCTATGGTCGAATGGGATGAATGGATGTCTTGCATCACTGTGACTAACATATGTTAAAACAACCCATGGTGGAATCTAATGTGTGTTACCCTGAGGATGTTATAGGGATTGTGTCATTCTTCCTACTTTGGATTCAAACACATTTTATAATCCATCCCCTATGTGTTGCTAATTTAGTTTGAGGTATAGTTCCTCCCTTCATTTGTAAAAGGTCCCTTATCCCAGCACTTCTTGTATAGAGTTGAGGCTATATGGACCAACTGCTACATATATGACTTCTATATCAGTCGAGACTCTCAACCTAACAATGGCACGGATTACATGGCATGGTTACATGACCTTTGGAGCTATAGGCATCACATTAGTACATAGTTGAAATAATCTTTTATAGAGAATACTATTTTATTTCTACTCTAGTTCAAAACCATGAAAGACTAATTTACTTTAATTATGTGAATGTACTTCCATTTGATATTATGCTTGACTTGAACCATTTACATTTTGCACATTACACATTAATTAAGGGCATAATTTTTGCTTTTAATGTTGGCACATTAGAACATCCAATTGTCTTGCTCAATGCCCTTGTCTTGTTAATCCTTTGTTCATTCATCCTTGCACTTTCCATCGTCGCCCTGATATCTTGTCAATATCATAGTGATCGATTGCACTCTCTCAACTTTTACTTGTAGTTATTATATTCATTTTTTATGATATAACTTTTGTCTAAGCCACCTTTCAAATTTTTGACTTAGTGAGCTCGTTTTTTTTTTCTTTTTTTTTTTATTTGTACCCTAACGTTTGCCTAAGCTGTCCTTTCGGGTTTTCAACTTAGTAGGCTATTTTACTTTTCTCATACCTAACACAAAATACTTCTTCAACTGTTTTAAGTTCATTGGCTCGGTGAATTTGTTCCCATCCATTTATGCTAATTTCATTGCGCTAACTGAGTATATCTATTTGACCATACAGGGGCATTAGTGATTTAGCCTGAACTTTCCTCGGGGATCCTGAGTCTGTGGTCGACCTGCCTTTAGCTCTAAATCACCAACCTTTATTGCACTCAACTTGATTTTCTTGTTAAACATGCAGGTCATCCTAGCCTAATACAACTAAGCATGACACAGGGCCTTCAACCTCTTTTAATCTAGTAGAGCTAATTCTTCAAATTTATTTCTTACCCATTAGTATTCAAGAATGTCAGACTCCATCAATACTAGTAAAAACTTCATTTCTAATTCAACTGGCAATATCACCTCTATCCCATATACCAAAGAGTACACTATCATTCTGGTTGATGTCCTTCCTATAGTTCGATAACCCTATAGTGTGAATAGTAACTTCTTAAACCAGCCTTTGTATGTTTTAACCATCATGGCAAGGATGTTTTTTATGTTCTTATTGGTTGCTTTCACCACTTTGTTAGCCTATGGCCTCTAAGGTGATGACTTATGGTGGACTACTCTATATTTTTGTAACATGACCCTGTCCTCTACTTAAAAGTGGGCACCATTATATATAACAACATGGTGCATCATAACATAGTGGCAAATGAGGTTTTCTCAATGAACTGTGTCATTTGTTTCACCCCTAGCTTACTGAAGGATTTCACCTCTACCCATTTCAAAAAGTAATCCACTGCTACAATAATGTATCATTCCCCCTTGTAAAAGCCAATTTGATCTCTCTGATCATATCAATGCCCCATGCTACAAATGGCCAAGGTGAGGTCAAATTCTACAACTCAGTGGCAACTGACTGAGGTTACCATGAATTTGACACTCATGACAACTCTGGACCTTCTAAATATTATCATGCTCTATAGTAGTCTATTAGTATTCCAATCTCACAATTTTTTTTGCAACACTTTAACATTCATATGGGGACCATAAACTCCTGCATGCACCTCCTCTATGACTCTACTTGCCTCTTCATTAGCCAAACACCATAAATGGACTTCATTTGGCATCCTTTTGTACATTACTCTGTCATAAACCATAAATTGCAAAGACAACTTTAAATCACATCTTTATCCTTCTTCTCAACCTCTTTAAGATATTCACTATTTTTTAAATACCTTAATATATCAAAATACTAAGGATGATTCTCCACTAACACATATATTACTCCTACATCTATGTAACATGGCACCCCAGACCGAAGTGTGATAAGTGGTTTCATGGCCATTACCTCTAGGCCATCCCAAAAAGAGAACAAAGTGGCCAAGGCATTAACCACTGCATTTTCTTCCCTATACAGGTGATGAAATGTGACTCATTGATAATTTTGCACTAATCATTTCACATATTCTAATCGAAATCTCTTTTATTAGTTCCCATTCGTTTGTTACTTATGAAATAACTAGCAATAAGTCCCCAAACACTTTCACTATCCTAACCCTTATTCGCTTTAAGAGTTCAAGCCCTAGTGCACAGGCTTCATATTCAGTCATATTATTAGCCACCCTATAATTCAACTTCTTAGCTATAAGGAAAATATCTCTTTTTGACGAGATCAACATTACTCTTACACTTGCCTTTTCTTGTTTATAGATCCATCAAAGTATACTCTCCATTCTTGAGGTTCGATTACTTCTAACCCTTCATCTGGGAACTGGGGAAGCTTAAATTCCCCTTATTTAAGAGGTTGTTATGCCAAGTACTTTGAAACTGTTTGCTCTTTGATCACTTTTTTAGCCATGTACTTAATGTCGAACTCAGTTAATAGGATTAACCATTTTGCCAACCTTCACATCTAGGAAGGGGCCTCATGTAAGTACTTAATTGGGTCAAGCTTTGAAAATAGTTCAATAAAATATGACTGAAAATAGACCCTCGGCTTCTTTATCTCTTAAACTAGTGTCAGACAAGTCTTCTTAACCTAATTATACTTTTCTTCATAAGACAATAATTTCTTGCTAAGATAGTACACTATATTCATGTTCTATTCCATTTTCCTGAGCCAACATTGCACCAACAGAGTTGTCTTCTACTGTTAAGTACAAAGTTAATAATTTTTTGAGCTTCAATGACTTTAATACTAGTGGGTTAGTTAGAACTCTTTTATTCTCTTGAAGGCTTTTTAACTCTATTCATTCCACTTCATTGGCCGATGCTTTATTAATAGCTTAAAGATTGACTCATAAATAAGAGTTAGTCTTATTATAAATCGACTGATGTACTGGAAGAAACCTAGAAAACCTCAGATCTCCTTCTCTGTCTTATGTGTAACATATCTTGAATTTCCTTTACCTTATATGGATTCACTTTGATTCCCTCCTTGCTAACCATATGTCCTAACAACTTATCAAAGGTGGCCCTAAACACACACTTCTTCATATTTAATCTCAAGTTATACTCGTCGACCTTCTTTAGGAATTTATCCAGATATTCAAAATGCCCTTCTTTAGTTTTTGACTTCACCATTATGTCATCCATATACACTTCCACCTCTTTATGGATCAAATCATGCAATAGGGCAATTGTCATTCGTTGGTATGTCACTTCTATGTTTTTAATCCAAATGTCATCACGTTATAGCAATATGTTTCCTATTTTATGATAAAAGTTGCCATCACCTTATATGTGATAGCCGTGAGAATCTAGTTATACCCAAAGAACCCATCCATGAAGGAATACACAATGCAAGTTGCAGCGTTAACCACTAATATATCTATGTGTGGTAAAGAAAAATCATCTTTTGGGCATGCCTTATTCAGATCCCTATAATCAACACACATCCTTACCCTTTCATTCTTCTTCGATATCGGCACTATGTTGGCTAACCATTCAAGGTAGTCCACCACCTCTAAGAACTTGGTGTTCAACTACTTTGCTACTTCTTCCATCACCAACTAGGTCTACTAAGGTCACATTCTTTAAAGTTTCTACTTTACCAGTTTCATATGTAGGTAGGTTAAAATTTTGTGTTTTGTAATTAATTTTTCAACCCCTGGCATGTCTTTATATGTCCAAGCAAAAAGTCTCTAATATTTCTTGAGTAACTATTCTAACTTCCTTCACTCTTTTAGTGTGACATCATTAGCTATGAGTAAGATTTTTGGATTTTCCTATGTGCCAAGATTAAATGTAGTAGTATACAAATAATTAATGTTAAATATGCTCATGAAATGATATATGTTATGCACACTACCATCAGGAAACACATCACACAAGTGAGCAAACTTATCATTCATTACCTTAAACTTAAAAAGAAATACATCATCATCTTCAAACAAACTTTAAATAAGAACATCAGTAAACTTTGGAATGACAACTTCCTCTAATGGAGGGGTAAGAGCCTCTTCTTCTTGCACTTTCTCCTTATTCTTCTCCTTACTAGCCAATATGATTGTGTCCTTACGTTACACAATATCTATATCATTCCACCCTCTGTCCCATCTTCCATTTCGGTAGTAGCTTTGACAACCCCCCTTCCCCTAAAAATTTGCTTCATCTGATCATCCAGTAGCTTAATCTTCAAAAAATCTACCTTGAGAGTTGCATCTTCTACCATAGTTGGCTTAGTCTCCATCGCATGATCTTATATTCCCTCACCACCCACTTCTTCAATGGAGTTCATAATCATGCTCTCAATATCCTCTAACTTTATCCCAGTATAAGCAGCTTTAGTGAATTTGCATGGCCTGGTATACCCCCATTCTAGATCTAGGAAGGCCACACTCTATTTCGACCCATCAAACCCCTTTTTCATATGGTCTTCTCCAGTGGCCTAGAACTTTTTATCCAACAAATACTTCTTCATTTGTTCATCAATACCTTTTTTTTATCATGCCATGGCCATGTAGACTGAGGCCCATACAAGACTGCAGACTGATTTGACTCTCGTTCATTCTCTATTGTTATTACCCGTTTACTCTTTTTCTTTTTTTCCTTTTATCGTCTTCTTCTTCTAATGAATCTTAATAATTTTAAGGCCTCAACTCATCAATTTCCATATGGAAAAGGCTCTCTCGAGTTCATCTATGTCTTTGCTTAGCAATTTATCATTCTCAGGGACTTCTTGCTTGACTTCTTCAGTTGCTTCCCCTTCTTTCATAAAGAAATCTGACAATAGTCCTTGCAAGTCCCTCACCTCTAACTTCAACCCTTCATCACAATAGCCCAATCCCTTTCTCATAGTTTGAGTGTGAATCTCTAGGAATTTTAAAATAGTGTTGCAATTTTTCTTTAAACCCTATCCTAGTAGAAAGTTCATGTTCTTTATAATCACTATTACTTTAGGATCAACCCACTTATCAACAACTCCAATAACTTGAAACCTTTGAAGATGTAAAATCACCATACTTAAAGTTGATTCAATCTCCCTAACCTCTACAAGATGGTCATAATCTCTCTTTTATAAGGAATCTTAACTTTTTAATGAACAATGGAAGGCATACCACATAATGGGTGATACCATGATCTTTCTAACAATAGCAAAAAAGTGATCAAAATGTCCAAGACTATGATTGTACCATTGCCTCCACTATGCCCATTTTTACCAATGTCTTGAACATCTTGAAGTTAGACTCATACTATTAGCATAAGCTTGAATGACACTCCCAAAAGCTTCTAAATCTTTCTCTAGCAAACCAAACTTATGCTGCAACTTCAATGGGCAAATGTTAATCCATGATCCATCATTAATAATCACACATAGCATACATCTCCCTTTGACCTTATCTCTAATAAATAGGGCCAAGTTGTGATCACTTCCTTCTATTGGTAAATCCTCATCTAAGAAAGTGTTTTATCCTTATGAGATACCAATGCAATGGCTTCCATTGGAGTAGCTTCCTTTGAGATAATTAAAGTCAATAGAGCCTCAACCATGGCCCTCTTATAATAAGCAATTCTTACACACTGACTTGGGCTAGCATCTTTTTCAACTATTTCATAATAGGATTGTCATCTTCTTTCTCCTTCATAACGAGCTCACCTATCTTCTTCTTAGCCCTTGTTTCCTTAGGAGCTTCCTTATTAGTGTAGTAATTCCTATTACATGTTAGATGACTAACCAATTTCACTTCTTTCTTTTCATCACTTTGCTTGTATAGTTGAATCATCCTTTTTCTCTACTCTTCCTCTATTTCTTCATCTAAACTTTTTCAGGGGATTAATGGTGCAACAACTAAAATCTTCCTTTGGACCTTTTCGATAATAGTGATAACAACTTCCTCAGGAATTCCAAAATCTATAATGAATGTCTCATAATTTAAGGAAGGAATAATATAATAATTTGAGAGGGGGTTTCCTCTTATGCTAGGCCTTTTAGAATTTGGTGGGGCAATCATCTTGTTGTCAATAAGGTACTGAATTCTGTGCCTCAATCTATAGTAGTCATTTGTGTTGTGACTTGCTTTTTGATGAAAAGTGAAATAAGCATTGGTGTCACACCCCCTAAGCATTGGATTAAGAGGTGGTCTTAGGGTTAGAGGCTTTAACACTCCCTTCTTCTGCAATCTATCAAACATCTTAGATAGAGGCATCCCCAAATTAGTGAATTGTCTTAGCATTCTTACTACATCTACATCTGCCATCTTATTTCCCTTAGTCTGAGGCTAAGACGAGGCACTATTTCTTTCCCTATACTGTCTTCTCTACTCATATTCTAACTTTTTGGCTTGGAAACCTACTTCTCAAAGGTCTTCAAAGTTCGTCACCAACATTATCTAATGCTGGAGCCAATACTAGGCAGAGCTTATTTTGTAATCATATTGACCTATTCTCTCTTTATAGGTCTCGTGGTCCCCTTTGAAGCCTTCTTTTTCCATCTCCTAATGTAGTGATTGCAGCTCTCATCAGTCTTTTACTTCAAAGGCTCCAAGTCTTGCAATGTGACCTCTATATCTAAATTACACATATAGCACCCTCAAAAGCTTTTATTAGTTCCTTCCAATCTTTTCTAACAGTCTTTGGCCAATTGAAGTATTATGTCTTTACGAACCCTTTTAGTGACAATTCAAAAAGCTTTAACATTGTATCTGTCAAAACCTTAAATTCCTTCATGACTATCACATATGAATGGACATGGTTCTTAGTATTATGAACCGCCATAAACTTATAAAGTTTAGGCATATGAAAATTAGTTGACACTTTCTCAAGTTTGCAAGTGAGCAATTCTTTAATGTCAGTTCCTTTTTCTAAACCTTTGGCACCCAAAGCCTTATGTATCTTCTCTAACTATTTATCAAAGTCATAAAATTGAGTGTTCTCATTCTCACTCTCTAAGGGTTTACCTAAAATGGCAGTTCTACTTCCCATTTCCTTGGCAAGCTTGCTTTCATTGTATTCTTTCATCCCAAATAAATCATCATCAATCAACATAGGTTGGGGGGCTTCCATTGGTGTTTTGTCTTTATCAATTCTAGTAGTAGAGGTTTCTCCCTTTTTCAAAATATCACTAATGCACTTGTTTTCGGCCTTGGCAATCCTCTCTTCCATCTTACGATTGAAATCAACCATCATCTTTTCTAAGATCTCTGATGGTATGGTTGGTTTCATGATCGGGTCGGCTTTTTAGCTTGGACTCAAAGTCTTACTCTTTATAGCAAGTCGATTACCATTTCTCTTCCCTGAGGGTTTGGATGGTGTTATGATGGTTGCAAGACAAGGGTTATTAGTATGATGCATGAATAAGTAATTAACGAATGTATGTATGTTATGCACAAATCATTCTTGTACAAGATCCTTCCAACTTTATTCCTCTTACACCCGAGGTCCAATGACTCTATCTTAGGTGGGGTCTTATTCTTATACCATCATGGGGCAAAGAATGCATGGGGTCACCTCAAACCATAAAAAGTTGAAGTCTCAAAGAACATACATATAAAGGCACTAAGAGAAAGAACTTTTTACATTATTTAAAGAAATGTGTACAAGCAAGGAAAAAAATCCCTTTAAAGAGAGAGAGAGACATACATAGAAAGTATTTACATGACGGGGAAGGGGGAATTCATAAGTATTTGCATGTTGGGGATAATTACATTATGGGGTAATAGGATAAAATTTGATTTTACATTAGGATGCCTAGTCATGTTCTTTAAGAATTCTAACTCTCCTTTGAAGAAATGCAAACAAGTGGTGTGCCATATTCTAAGGTACTATTGACTCTTACATACGCCTAATGGTTGAAAAGGTTATAGTTGATGGCTCCCATAAGCTTTGGGGGTGGTTGTCATGATCCCTCATTCAATATACCTCAAGGTATTAGGCTCATGATTGATGATCCTCCTCCCAATCTCTTAAGCTCGAATGGAGCTTAAGTTTCAAGCTTGGAGAACCCTCGATTTGTCTAAGGGTAACTTAGTGCTCATGGTAAAGTGTGGAGGCTACATGAATGCAATGGACTTACTCAATAACAAGTTTAAAATATTAAAAGTGAATAAGAGATTCTAAGTTTGATCCTCAATGGAGTCGCCACTATGAACACCTTGGTGTTTTCACTCGAATAAGTGGAATCTTGCTTACAACTTCATCCTTTTATTAATCAATAGGGGGATCGAAAGGATGAGGGTTTTCACATTGGTGATAACCCTAAAATATGGCATGCCTTGGATCAACGAAGATCCTTTAGGCCTTGCTTAAGTTTCAAAGCCCATTTGTCCGAATGATGGTCATTAAGGGACCAACGCGAGATTTATACATTAGTATTATCCCTAAGAGTATGGAGTCACCACCTGACATTGATCAGGATAAGAGTCTAGGGAAGACAAAACCTAAACCTAAACTAAGTCAATTAAAATTAGAAGACTTATTTCGTCTTAACCCCATCAAAGATCGAGTTTGAAAAATGGGTACGGCTTAGGGAAGAGGTTAGACGCCCCCAAATCACCCGAGTTGTAGAATATAGCCTTTGGGCATCTTTGTTTCACCTTTAATATTTTAACTGAGTTATTGATAATTCTAATTAATAACTCTAAGCATGCATCCAATTGTAATACACTTGAACAAACCAAGTCATCAACTCAAAAGGGTAGGGGGTCATGCATCATGGTAAAGGGGTATCATGCACCTCATCATTCACATATAACATTCCAAAGAAGGGAGTTGGATCATATGAAATGGCATAGGGGTTTTGTATGCATTATCATCCATTTATCCAAACATAAGTATCAAAAAAGGAATAGGGGTCATGCATTTTATGATATAAAGTGATAGGCACATATATATCCATCACTCATTATCACATGGAGTCATCATTAAGACCAACTTGTGGTCTAAATCAAATAAAGCACTGACACCTAAAGGAAAAAAATAATTTAGTATTACAATGGCAAAAGTATGCAAAAATAAAATGAATGAATAAAACACATAGACAAAGTCATATTACCATGTCTCTCATACTAAGGTGCCTAGGTTTGTATCTAAGTCGATAATATACACACTCACATCACAAATCAACACACAAAATATAATTAAAATGTACGAATCATGAACAATCAAAAGGATGAATACGCAATACAAAGCATACTAGGAGGATATTTAATGGCCTAAGGCAAAGATTCATCTAAATGAGGTCCTAAGGTTGATGAACTCTCCTTCATATTGCTAATAAAGAGCAAAGATACCCATAGCAAAAATAACGATTATAGATGTTAGAATGCCAAATTAAGGAAAGGGATTGAAGGACTGAAACACTATTCACTTGGTTAGCACATAAACTCCCAACATAAGGTGAGCTTTCAAGGTCAATGGAATCTCAAGTTCCTTACCTAATCATGGCCTTAAGATGATTAAAATAGAATTAAAACATCTCATTGAAATAAAATGAAAAATCCCAAAAGCTTTTTTGTATGATAAACAACAAAATTATATAAAACATAACCAAGACTCTATTTTTTATGTGAATAAGGGTCCTATGCCATTAACCTTACCTTATTCTGCCACTGGAGTCATAACATATCATAAAAAAAAAAAAAGTGCTTTGAAAGGAAAGAAATTTGAAAGAAGAAAAGAAAATAAACTTTGTAAAAATTGTCTATTAGGCAAATTGGGTTATATAACCCAATATTGAGGTTATACAGGCTAGACTAAGGGTTGTATAGCTTCAAGCCTTCCATGAAGGCTAAATAACCCCCTATTTTCAAGATTCTAGAAAATAGAAGAAGAAAAAGGGGAAGAGGAAGAGGGAGTTAGGGGAGTCCTAAACACTTTCTAGTGATATATTTGCCTTTAAAGGTATATAATGGGTTTAATATCCTCCAAAATGCTTAAGGAATGCTAAAAAATGAAGAGATTGGGCCTAGTTCTACCTAGAAATGATTGGAGTGGGTTAGGGTTTAAGATTTTTGTGTTAAGTATTCTTTAAGAAATAATTTTGGTAGAGTAACCTTAGGTTTCTAAGCCTTTTCCCCCTCTTCAATTGGGAATGGTATTTATAGGTGTTGGGTGAGTGCACTAGACCTTATAATGGTTCTAGTCGCACCATGGATGCATCCAATCACATAGAGGGATATGAATCTCTAAGAATTAAGGTTTGCATGTGGGATGTACAATCAATAATGGGTTGTACATCCATTTGTCAGGGTTATACAACTCTTAGGTTTAAGAAGGGACCAGTTTCAGAAAATTATGAGGATTAGGATTCTAGGATGGACTGTATAGCCCCATACTAGGCTATACAACCTAGCATGGTGGACTGGACAACCCTACTTAATGGGTTGTACAACTCATCAATCCTAGTAGGCAGTTTTGGGCTTGGTCTTAGGACTGGTCTTAGGCTTGGTTTTGGCTCCAAGGTATCCTAAGGCCTTGCATCTCTTTCTTTGACAATTCCCTTTGCATTATAGGGAATGAATTCAACAATTTTCATCATTAGACTTTGTATCCAATATTCCAAAATCTGATGCCTGCACATGATCATTTGTTGGCCAAATAGCAAGGCCAATGGTAAAAAATATGATTATTGGCTTTAACACAACTTTATTAATTTTTATTTTTTCTAATTTCTATACATACCTCTTCCTTTTAATTTTTTTTTCACAACAACACATTTTGCTCTCTTAATTATTTCCATTCTTTCTTAAATTTCCCATTTTTATAAAATAATTTAATTTCTAAATTTATTTTCATTGTCAATTCCTTTATTTATCCTTTCTCTCAACTAATCCTATTATCTCAATACTTTATGCTTCTAATTCTTTCCATCCATCATTTTTTTCAATTCTATTGAATTATTTCTTTTTATTCCATTCAATTAGAAAAATGCCTAAAGGTGGAGGGTCATCTTAGGGAAAAAGGACAAGGGACAAGGAAAAAGAAATAGTTGATTCTTTCCAAAATTATAATTTCCCAATTAATATTGATATGGAAGAAGAACTCTTGAATTTGTAAGAAAATTTACCCAACATAAAAAAGTGAACGAATGAATATTCATTAAAGGTAATAACCAAATGTAGAAGTGAAAAAAACACACAAGACTAATATTTTTAAAGTGCAATTCTCCAAAAACTTACAAAGTTCTTACCAAGTTGCTTGCAAGTATTTTAAACACATTTAAAAATATATGAAATGAGGTAAAATGGATCATTTACCAAGCACTTAATGAAGCCACCATAGAAAAATGCAAACTCAAACTTTTAGGTTCACATCTTATAACTTTTCTTCTCAATTATTTCATTTATTCTAGTGCTAAATATAAGGATGCATTTGCTACAATGATGTTAATTGAAAAATTTATCTTTTATTTTTAGAGAAATAGTTAGTTTTAATAATATGGTTATAATTGCTTTATATCCATAAGACAAATGTATTCCAAAAACTACACTTACATGGAAGCTTCACAAACTCTATAAAGATAAGAAAAAATGATTTGAGGATAATATTTTTTAGTATGAAAAGTCATGTTTCAATTTATTATGATATTTACAGTGATCATTGGTAAACATATTCGTACATAGGCATTACTTATCATTAAATTAATGACAAACTAGATTTTACAAAAAGGAATACTTGCTTTTCATCTTTGTGATTGAAAGACGCATGGGTCATAATATTTATAAAATGATTAGCACTATTTTGAATGAATATAGCATAGTTCAAAAAGGTTTTAATTGGTTTTAATAATGCATCTACAAAATACGACTTCTATTAATACTTTAAAAGTTTGTGTTAACTATCAATGGAAGAAAAATTTTTCATATAACATTTGCATGTCACATTTGAAATTTAAGTGTTCAAGATAGTATAAAAGTTCTTGCTGCTATTATTCAACTAACTAAAGAAACTTTAACTTTTTTATAGTCAAATCCTCAAGTAATGAAAGAATAAGAAAAATATTATAAGATTGTGGGTCAAAGAAATTTCTTAGGGATATTCCAACTTATTAGAATTCAACCTATAACTTGTTTATTGGTTCACTTCCATATAGAGATTTATTATGCAATTTTCTCATGTCTACATCTTCTAACTGTCATGACCCACCTTCAAGTCATGTCGTGCTAGGTGCTTAGGAGACCTAAGGTCCTCTAAACATCTAGCAAGCCTACTGGTCTATAATCACTTCATAACATCATTCATCTTAAATTAATAACTCGCCTGAAAATGGGGAGGTTTATTCATTAAGCCTATATCCATTTCATATTCATCACCATCATATCTATATTATACATAAATTGTATAACTCATTTTACATCATTTATATAAGGGATATCCTCCCATAAAATAAAGATACGAGCCTACCAATGAATGTGGCTTATTACGAATTTTTACATACTCATAAGTCTTAATACAACAAAAGTTCATTATATACACACACACACACACACACACACACACACACACACACACACATCCTTAAACAAAAACTCAAAACATGGTGAGATCTTAGTTGTAGCCCTTTTTGTCTTAAGCTTTCTATGTAAAACCTATAATAATCAACCAATTGGGGTAAGCCTTTCATACTTAGTGAATAGATAAGCTCATACCCCCTCAAGCTAAAACATCATACATCAAAATAATATATATATATATATATATATATATATATATATATATATATATATATATATATATATATATCTATATATATAAGTAAAACAAACAAGTATTAGA
>CATIWR010345534.1:0-13779 GCA_949677035.1 Omphalea diandra
TTTACAGTTTAGTCTTTGGGGAAGGTGTGGTAAATGATGCCACATCTGTTGTGCTTTTCAATGCAATCCAGCGATTTGACCTCTCCCACATAACCTCAAGCATTGCTGTGCAGCTGTTTGGCAATTTCTTGTACTTGTTCATGACGAGCACATTGCTTGGGGTGGCGGTCAGTTTCATGTGATTATGTTTGGTGTTTCTGGTGTCTTGTTATTTTAGTACCTTTACCACTTGTTGTTTGGAATCTTGCTCCTTCTATGTTAGTATTTAACTTGCTTTTCTTGTCGTTGAAATTATAGTTTGAAGGTTTTCTACTTTGTGTATGTGTTTCTAGGAGCTTTATCTCACCTTCAAAGCACTGGGGATCATAAAAGTAGCGAAATGAATTCACAATGTGCTGTAGTGTAAATCTTAGCAAAGGTTGCAATTCTACCATATTAGTCTAGAAACTGTGTTTGATGAATACTTTTATTTTTTATCCAAACTCAGTTTGGTCTTTTTTTTCTGCTATCCTAAAACTGGAAGAACAATTTTAAAACTCTCTTGCATTATCTTGCTGCTAAAGCTATCAACTTCTTTTCCTGCTACCAACTTCTATTTAGGAGCCTAATTAAATTCTGTTTTAGAAGTATAATAATCTTAACAGGCAAACTCAATCCGAAGTCCTGATTCTCCCCAATGTGGACGGGCAAAACTTCAGTTTCCTATTCCACAACAAAGTTTTCTCAATGGGGAAACCCAAACCAAATAGCAATTTAAGACAACCAAAACCAGATAGGAGTTTAAGCTATCCATATTATCATAATAATTATGATTTCGGATTAAGTTCTTGAAATTTCATATGTCAATTGCATTTTAAGAAGTATGAAAGCTTGTAACATTTCCTTTGTTTATAATTTCAGGTTGGATTAGTTAGTGCTTACATTATAAAGAAGTTGTACTTTGGCAGGTAGATAGTAACTTCTTTTGTCCTTGTTTTGTTGTTTAAATGCGGAGATTTATATAGTAATTTCTTTTGTCCTTGTTTTGTTGTTTAAATATGGAGATTTATCTAGGTGCGGATAAATGTTTCTTTTTTTTTCCTGGTCTTGGCTGCATATGAATTGCAGCTTTTTTTATTCTTAGCCTTCAAAATTTGATGCATTTTTTGATTTTGAAAAATCTGTGCAAAAAATGAATTTCAATATACTACTATGATAGATTTGCTTATGTGGACTATAAAACTGTGGGATAAATTTTGAATCTTGGTATGTTTTTGAAAATTGTATGGCATGATCTAGGTGCATCTATAATCTGTATCTCCTTTTTATTTGGGAACTGAATGAAGTTATGTGCTATTGCAGGCACTCTACCGATCGTGAAGTTGCTCTGATGATTCTCATGGCTTATCTTTCCTATATTATGGCTGAAGTAAGATCGCTATTCATGTGCTAAGCATCTTTGTGAAAATCCTCCTAATATTTTCTTCAACTCTGTGCTTAATTTCAAATATCATGTTACTTCCAGCTCTGATGATGTTCTGCTTATTTGTTATATAGTTATTCAATCTAAGCGCCATTCTTACTGTGTTCTTCTGTGGGATTATCATGTCGCACTACACCTGGCATAATGTGACAGAAAGTTCAAGAGTCACTACCAAGTAATTCAAATCTCTGAAACAATTTCTAAGGACATTGTAGTTGATTTAGGTTCATATCTTCAAGTTGTTCACCATTGAGGGTCGCAGGTGCCATGTTACTAAGATTTCTGTGGTGTTTGCTTATTTTGCAGACATGCTTTTGCAACATTGTCATTTATTGCGGAAATTTTCATTTTCCTATATGTTGGTATGGATGCCTTGGACATTGAAAAGTGGAAATTTGTAAGCAAGAGGTAATCCTATAGTCTGCATAAGGATAGTTTCAAGTCTCTTATTTTCATATGTTTATCCATCTTGTTCCTCTCCTTGTTTTAAACATTCTTATTGCAACATTATCATCTGCTAAATAGTCTGAGATATGCTATCTCCAATTGCAAAAAACATGATTGTGCACTTGATTTTCACAGCCCTGGCAGATCAATTGGTGTGAGTTCAATACTTATTGGGCTAGTTCTAGTTGGAAGAGCTGCTTTTATATTTCCTTTGTCTTTCATATCCAATTTGGTCATGGAGTCTCAAATTGATAAAATTGGATTAAAGCAGCAGGTTGGCATTTGTTGTCTTACAAATTAAGTTTTTCATCCCATTGAATACCAAATGAGTTGTTAATTTTACTCAAAACAGGTTGTCATATGGTGGGCTGGGCTCCTGCGAGGAGCTGTATCTATGGCACTTGCTTATAATCAGGTAAATATTGGGCAAAGATTTAGAAGTCTAGGGTGTTTGCAGTTCTAAGCAATGACAGGATGACCAGTCAAAAAGTTGGCTAAGCCAACCGCTTCATTCCTTTTAATTTAATGGGAATGATTTAGTTTGATTCTACTACTGAAATGAATTAAAAAAATCTAAACAAGAGCAAACACAATTATCTGAGGAGTTTTCTTAGCCTTGGGTCTTTGGATTTTCAGTGCTTCTCTGTTGTATATGAGAGTGTTACTCATTTTATAGTTTATGATACGAAATCTTAATTAATATGCTATAAGTTGATTTTTTTTTTTTTTTTTGGTACTCAATTTTGTATTATGATGTCCATGCAGTTTACCAAATCAGGGCATACTCAACTGCCGGGAAATGCAGTCATGATAACCAGCACCATTACAGTTGTTCTTTTTAGTACTGTGGTAAGAGACCTATCCTAGCTCTCTTTGCTTTCAATAATGTGTTCTTAATTATGTTGATTGAAATCACATTCTCCAGTCTTTGTCAATATACTTCACTCTTATCGGGGTACCTAGGGCAGTGTTACGTGGATGCTTGACATTCTTTGCTAGTTTTATGGCACACACTTATGAATGCTATGACTACTAGAGTAGACTAGTGGCATTGAACCGGTGTGTCTGGCTTCTTGCAGATTTTCATTGATTGTGTTCATATTGTTGACATTAGTTTGTTGACTAACATTGGAAGTAAGAAAGAGGGAAATGGCCCCAAAGTATACGTTCATAATTGAGAATTGCTAGAACTGTGTGTGAATTAGAGGATATTAGATTTTAAGCAATGTGTATGAAGCTACCTCAATGGTGGCTATTGGAATTGTGCTCAGGTGTTTCCGTCTAAGTAAGAGTGAGATTTTCATAGACAAATATTCTTGTGTGCTCTGATGCTTAATCATTTGTGCAGGTATTTGGATTAGTGACTAAGCCTCTTATAAGGCTCTTGTTGCCAAAGAATCATTCGGGCTCAGACTCGAGGTCTCTTGCTTTACCTCTTCTTGGTAATGGGAATGGAAAAGATCAAGAAGAGTCAGTGATGATCGGTGATACTATTCCCCGTCCAACAAGCCTGCGAATGCTGTTGGCTACCCCAACTTACACTGTCCATTACTACTGGCGAAAATTTGATGATTCGTTCATGCGACCTGTGTTTGGTGGGAGAGGGTTTACGCCATATGTTCCTGGATCACCAACAGAAGGCAGTCTTCATTGATGGTAACCAGCAACAAGAAGAGGAAACAGTGTAGTGCGACATATAGTTAAGCGTAGAGGAGGGATTTAAAGGCTTTATACAGTGTCAATAGTTAAAAGAGAGATTAGCGTACACTTTGATGATCTGGGATTCACTTAGTAGCAGAACATCTTATGTAAATATAAATAGTAAGGCGCGGGATATAATTATGATAATAAATTTAATATTTATTTTAATTAATTAAATAATTAAATGATAATATATAAATAATAATAAATAAAATCTATTATGATTTTATAATGTATAATTATTTAATAAAAATATTATTAAGTAAATAAAATAATAAAAATAAAAAATATAATTAAATTAGTATAATAAATTTTAATAATAATATAATTTTTTTCTATATGAAAATTAGAAGATACATAATTTATTTGGCCTTTTTGTACTTTTGAATTTTTAATTTTTCATATCATATAAAAATTAAATATTAATTA
This sequence comes from Omphalea diandra, assembly GCA_949677035.1. Lineage (NCBI taxonomy): Eukaryota > Viridiplantae > Streptophyta > Magnoliopsida > Malpighiales > Euphorbiaceae > Omphalea > Omphalea diandra. The sequence continues at coordinate 4,040 of CATIWR010345534.1, forward strand.
CTATGAATGTAAAGAATTTTCTGTATTATTAAATTTATCTAATTATTTTTATATGAAATTTTTTTTATATTTTTAGTAAGTTAAAAATTAAATATTTAATTATTAAATTATTTATCATATGATAAATAGAAAATATATTATTGTCACCTATTAAAAATATTATAGTAGTATTTGATAAATAATAAATATTTATTTAAAATTAAATTTGAAACTGAATTATATATTAATATATTGATTGATTGATTGATTAATAGCAAGTTTATAAATTAGCTCACAATTGCAACACACTTTATCTACTACAAACACATTTATAGCACATCTAAATTTTTGAGCAAGTGATTATTCATCAGCTAATTGTTTTTTCAAAATGAAAATTTAATATTTTTTGAAGTAATTATTTGATATATGAATAATTATAATTTCTATATAAAATTATCTAATTAAAAACAACAATAAATAAAAATAAAAAATTTCACAAAGAAATAATAAAATAAATAAATACAGAATTAAAAAATAAATTTATAAATTATTTATTTTAAAAGTAAATATTATTTATTTAATCATATATTTTGTATTAATATTTTAATATTTTATTAAAATAACATGTATGAAACACGGAGACCCATTTAGTTGAACCGTGGATTTGGAAATATGTTTTTTCCCCCTTATTTTTGTTTCTCCTTTTTATTATTTACACCGCAATTAATGCAGCGACAAAATGAGAAATGCTACTGCTGCCGTGACATTGACCAACATTTTCGACCGTTGCTTACAAAACTGTATTTTTTTTTTTCAAAAAAAAAATCTTATAAATAATTCTTTTTCGCCTCCGAACGTACGCTCCACTCAGACAGACAGACAACGCGCCTTATTTATTTTTTGTGTTTTGCTAGAAAAATTGATTCTGCTGACCATTGGATTGAGACTCATAACACGTGCTTGTTTCCTATTGGCCACAGACACTAAATCTCACATATTCTTGCATTCTGACAAAGAGGAAATCGATCTTTTTATTTTATTGGTTAATTTAAACAACGCCGTTCTCTTCATATGCGTAGTGAGCTACTACCAGATTGGACTGCACCAGAGTGCGCGTCTCCGAGAGAGAGGCAGAGAGGCGCCATTTAGGTAATTCACCTTCTGCATCACTCTTTTATCTTGTTTCTGGTCTTCTTCTTATTTTTTTTAATTAATTAATTGATATTTTACTGTTCACTCGTCTTAGATCTTTTTTTTAAGGATTAGTTTATCTTTGATTGAGATTTGAGTTTATAATTTCATATTACAGAAGACGACTTTAGTAGCACTGAATAAATTAAAGTTGATTCCTTTAATGCGTGTATATGATTTTCTTCTTCTTCTACTACTTCTAGTGGCCTAATTTGCTACGGATTTGGCGTTATCTCGTTTTTGGGTTTTGAATTGTGCATGGTAAGTGGGGTCAAGGGGCATATGTTTTGAAAATTGCAGTTTCCCTCTTTGGTTTTAGGTGTAATTACTAAACTAGCCCGAATATCTTTATCTCGCTTCTCCACCAGAGCTGTCTTTTTTTGTCCTTATAAATAAGGGACACTAACGCATACGGTAACGCTTGTCTGGTTTCCCGAGGTTGTTGGGATTTCCTTCTTTACATTTGAAAATCTTGTTTTCATTCATTTTGAGGTGTGCTTTTGTTTCATACGTAGTTCTAGGTAGAGAAGAACAAGATAATTAAGCAAAAATTCCAGATAAGATGGTGGAGATGACGAAGAAGGAGACTTCGCATTGGTGGTGGTTTGACAGTCACTATGCCTCTGGTCGCTCTCCATGGCTACAATCCACTCTTTCCGGTGAACAGCTTTCTTTTCTTTTTTAAACCCTTATCAGTCGTTCTATAATTTATTTGTTTATATCTATGGCTCTTGTTCTTGTTTATTTCCATGATTCTTTGTTTGGGTCGTCTTGGTTCTTACTCTGCAAGCGGGAGGGAAAAGATGGGTCGCGCTCTCCATTCTTCAAAATAATTTTAAAGTTCGAGTTGTTTCTTGAAAAATAAAAATAAAAACTTTTACCGCTTCAGTGTTATTCTAGTGTTGCATTCACTTTCATGTGATTAATTCGTAAAGAAACGTTTGTTACCTTGCTGGGGATAGATCATAGATTAATGTTTGGCGATTCAATTTTTTTTTTTTAAAAAAAAATTTGATCTAGTAGATATTAGATTTCGTGTTTCGAAAAATATCAATTTGTTTAAATCTAATATCATCTAATATTATCATGGTCTAGTAGGTCCTCAGAAATCACCAACTACTAAACTACTTTCGTATAATACATTCTACCATCTGGACTGGCCTCTTAAAGTTCGTTCAACATTTTTAAGCTTTTAAAGGCTCTCATTATAGCCTAATAATGAACTGGACCATTGCTCTTTAGTTTAAATGCAAAGCTAACTTTTCTCAAGCATAAAATGCATGTTTGGTAGAGATCTGAGAGTTGGTGGGTCTGTGGACTATTTCTAAAACTCTTTATTCTTTTTCTTGCATGGGCCCCTTTGATAAACTAATCAATGCATCTTTTCTTTCCTTTTTTGTTACCCTTTTTACTTTTTGCTGAGTCAACCTGGGATGTAGATAGTTACATAAAGCTCCATAAGAATTTTTTTTCAGTTGGATTCTTGAATTAGTTTTTGAGTTGCAAATTACATGGATATTTTGGTACTAGTGATCGTTCAGAGAAGCTGAATCATTAGTTGTAGGCCCTCCATAATTTTAGACAAAAATGCCAATGTTCTAAATTTGTTGCTCATTTATTCCACAATGCTACATTTTATTCTTACAGATAGTAATGTTATGGAATTTGATTTATATGGTGTTACAGAAATTGGATTTTTTGCAATCAAATGTTTTCTGGGTGTATTAGTTTGGCTGAATAATTAGTAGTATTTCTGGTTAAATGATTGATTTCTGGAATTTAAAATCTGTTTTCTGGTGTGTCAGAGCTGGACAAGAAGACAAAGGCAATGCTGAAATTGATAGAGGAAGATGCAGATTCCTTTGCTCAACGTGCAGAGATGTATTACAAGAAACGGCCTGAGCTAATTCGCGTGGTTGAAGATTTTTATAGGACATATCGCTCATTAGCAGAGCGATATGATCAACTTAAGTCTGACCCTGGAAATCGCCCCCTAAAATTATTTGGTTCTCCATTTCATTCAAAATATCAAACCCAGAAGTTAATGGATGGGATGGATCAAACATATGAGAACCATTCTGAAACTTCTGACCCAGAGGACTCTGCTGAGTCTGAGGTTGATAATCCTGAACATGAAGATGAAAGTGAACTTGATCAAGAAATGGGAGAAATTGAGGAACCTGAAGACACAGTAGAAATTATAGAAGTTAAGGTTTCAGATTCAGTCTGCAATGATGGAATGGTGAAGCTACAGGAAGAAATAGAAAGACTCAAAGAAGAGAACAAGATTCAAAGGGATCAACTTTTGCAGAAAGATGAAGAAAAGAGAGAGGTTATAAGACAGCTCAGTTTATCTGTGGAAGTGCTGAAGCTAGAGAATGTGAACCTGAGAAAGTCTTTTGCCAGAGACACCCCCAAGAAAAGGAGCCTTTTTGAGTTCGAGAGGTTGAAGGATGTATTATCAGGTAAGCTATTCAACGGGGGTTCGAAATCTCATGGGAGTGTTGTGGCTCTTTAGATACAAATTGCAGAGCAAATAAGTAGTTTGTAGACAGTTTAGAGCTAGAGTAGTGTGTAAACTACTTGTTTTTCTTTTCAGCTCAATTAGGTAGTCGATATACAGTGTTTCTGAACTCTATTTAGGAAATCAATGTAAGGCTAGTCTTTAGCATGCCAAAGTTCTACAAATGTTTGATACTACGGTCTTTTAGGTCTGTATTTAAGGTTTTTGTATCTCCACCATTCCCTAGTTAATGTACATTCAGATAAGAAGGAAGGACTGAACCAATGATTCCAATATTCTGGTGATTTTCTCTGATGAGTGGTCATTTTAATAAGAGATTGGGATCAGCAGCCTAATGGAAAATTGCATTTGAACAATTCCCGGAGCTCTTAATAGTTCACATAAAGAACAGTAAAATGTGTGAATGAGCAGTGGAAGCAGATCCATAAACGTGTAGTCTCTTAAGATTGAAATAAAAAGGGCAGTACGAAACAGAGAGTTTACAAGTTTAAAAAAGAACAGATTTTGTTTGTAATCAAACCTTATTTATTTATTATTTTTTCAAGACAATGGCGATATCCTACCACAAATTCACAACAATGACACACTTTCGTTCTCACCTAACATCACAATATGTTATAATATATACTGGAAAAAGAAGAGATAAGAAATGAACAATAATAAAAGAGAAAGTGGAACCACTAGCTGCAATAATGGAGCTGGCTTCAACAGTACCTCACGCAGCAGAAAGCTGCATCAAGCAAAACACCAGCAAACAAAGAAAGTATACACAGTTAGTCCTATTGAACTTAAAAAAGTAGCAGCAGAAGAAGCTGGTAAAGACCCAGATGGTGGAATTGCCGTTAAAGGTCCCGGAGCTGGATCAAGAACATCTGGATTTGGAGGGCTTGGGCTTGAAGGAATGGTGGGCAGTGATAAGTCAGCTGGAGAAGGGACAGCAGCTCTAGTAGTAGGAAACACAGGCTCAATGTCTGGTGATGAACTTGAAGTTGGAGGAGAAGATGAGGATAAGGGAGCTTCAGGAAGGAATGCAGGTGCTGCTGATATAGTTGATAAACGTACATGTACTTGAGATGTATAAGCCAGTGAAGAAGAAAAACATGGCATGAAAACCATAAATATTAAAAAGAATGAGCAAAATGAACCCATTAATGATGTTGAAATCAATTCACCTGTAATCAACTTCAATGAATGGATAGAGAAAGAGAGAGGCATGTATAGTGGGAGAACTTTGAGGAGGTACATGATTAAGGCTTAAAAGGTTACATGACTAGACAGGAGCATGGTAGGGGACTAAAGTGCTACGTGGCGAAATGTTATTAGAAGGTGATTTTGTGAATACAGCTCTGCAATTTAGCTAGGGGACAAGATTTGTATGCAAGTGTTAAACAGGATCACATGATTTGCATCCCTTTTATCCTTTTCTGGTCCGTGAAATTCCATAGTGGAGAAAAAAATTCCTAGCACATGTACAACGGCTGCAAATTATATGATAATACTAGGTGATTTTGCTCCAGTTTCATTCTAACCCTTCATTTAATGTGACATTTTTTTGTTGGATTCAATGTTATCTTGTACTGTGGGTTGCAGAATTAGCAAGTCTAGTTTACTTAGATTATGCTAAAAATGATGTATTTGTGGATGGGCCATTTCTATTTCTAGTACTCTTGAATTGCTCGCTGACTCGTATCACTAAGCTTACCTAAAGTTTTTTTTTTTTTTGCTTTTTACAAGAAATTATTACATTTATAGTCAGACAGATTTTAAAGTACATTTATAAAAAGAAATAATCAATCATACTTTATATGAACATCGTACAACGAAAACAACAATTTGAACATTACATTGCAAAGAATCGAATCTGAGACGTGTTCATTTTCAGTGCTTCATTCTTGAATCTTTTTATCACTAGACTAATACCTCATTAAGATGGGTTAATATTAGTAGATGGTCGTGATCGAGGAGTAACAAAAATAATGAAGAATAATTGAAGCACAATAACGAAAGTGATGGCAATGGTTTTCTCATTATTTATGTGTTGAATATGCAGTTCCAGCTGTCTAACCAATCATTAGATGGATATTTGTCAATTTATTAGAATAGCAAAACTCTAGCTGCATCTCTACTTCTCTACTCACAACAAATAACGGATGTAACAATGAAAATAACTTATTAGGTGTGAATTTTCAGTAATCTGTTGTCATTATAATATTGAATAAGAGAAATTAAATTTGAAATTTTATTCATTATAATAATGTATTTTATTGTTAAATTATATTGTATAGATTTAATTTTTTATTTTAATTTATTTTATAAATTCTCTCAATTCATGCTTTTATTATTATGGTAAATTGTGTATTGGCATTATTTTGGAGTTAACTATTTAGATTATACAAATTATCCTTAGGTTTTATACTTCGTTAACTTTTCTTTCTACAATAAACACAGAAATTGGGCATCAAAAATTCAGATTTTTAGATTTTACATCATAACACAAATATTCAATTAATTGACTAATTAAGTTTTAGATGATTAATAATGGATGCAATCTTATGTCAAATCATAATTCATAATAGACAGGAATTTTAAAATGAAATCGATGTGCGACCTACCACTTCATGTGACTTAATCCATAGTCTCAAGCAAGGAAATGAGGGTTTATTTTTATTTTAACTGAGCAAGGAAAGAGATTTTTATTTTGTTATAGTTGGAGAGGCATAAGCAAAAAATGGAGCCAGATGTACATAATTTTTTTCTTAGATAACTATGTTGGCACTGCTCAAAAAGTTGTTCTCAGTCTTACAAATAATTGTTCGATTCAAATTGACAAATACCATATGTATTTGTTATTCTCAAAAAAAAAAAAAAAAAGAAGTATATATTAACTATATATATACTGAAAAAATACAAATCAAAAGAGATAAACACAATTCTAAATAGCAAGTGGGCTGAGATTAGGGCCTATTCTGACAGATGGTGGAACCAATAGAACCCATTAGTCATTGGGCTTGGTTCTTAGCCTATCAGGCCTCAAAGGATTGAGAAAGCCAGGAAAATCCATGAAACTCCATTCAGAATGTTTTGTGATTTCGAGATTTAAATACACGTGCGTGATAGTAAATACAAAAAAAATCATTTCTTTCATAATTACTGCTTTATTTTTTTTTAACAAGTTTTCTTTCAATATATATGTATATATACTTTTATACATCTTTTTTTTCATTTTTAATTACATTAACATCATTATTATTTCATATGTTTTAAAAAAAGACTTATTTTTTCATTAAAAAATTGATAAAAACCATAGGTTTATCCATTTTAATATTACAATAAAATTGAAAATATCAAAATATTTAACTACAAAAAATGAACTTATAGTTTATAAAAAATGAATTTATAGTTTACAAAAAATGAACCTATAATTTATTAAAAATGAATTTACAGTGTATACCAAATGAATTTACAGTTTACAGAAAATGAATTTGCAGTTTATAAAAATGACCCTATAGTTTAGAAAAAAATAAACATACAGTTTACTGATAATATATCTATAATTTATATCAAATTAAATCTACAATTTACAAAAAATGAACCTATTTTTATTAATAATAAATTTATAGTTTATACCAAATGAATTTACAGTTTACAAAAAATGAACCTACAATTTACTGATAATAAATTTATAATTTATACTAAAATAAACTTATAGTTTACAAAAAATAAAACTATTGTTTATTGATAATAAATCTACAGTTTATATTAAAATAAACCTATAGTTTATAAAAAATGAACCAATAGTCTAATGATAATGAATTTACAATTTATACTAAATGAACCTACAATTTATAAAAAACGAACCTATAATTTACAAAAAATAAACATATGATTTACTAATAATAAATTTATAATTTATATTGAATGTACCTATAATTTTTTAAAAAATAAACCTACAGTTTACAACAAATGAATCTGTATATTTAAAATAATCAACATACACCATGTAACAAATAAATCACAAAAAATATAAAATGCATTTAATAATGTTAATAATATTAAATATAATATAATATAATATAATATAATATTTAATATTATATTAATATAATATTTAATATAACAATATAAATTAATTAATATAATATTTCTATATAGTTATACATAATAACATAATTATATAATTATAATAATAAAATAAAATAATTATATATTTTTTAATTATATATTGTATTAATATAATTATATAAAATTATAATATATAAAAATATAAAAAAATCTCATTTATAAAAATGAAAAAAAGAAAAAAAAATGATAAAAAGTTATCTGTAAAATATAGAGTGTGAAACACATTTTTTTTTTTTTATTTTCACATATGTCATGAACTTTTTAATTTATATTACTATATAAATAGATGGTCCATGATATAACTAACCCTTGAAATAGAGCTTCGTGCAGTTGATAGATATAGATTTCGTATTGTAATAGCTATGAAAGAAAAAAAAAAAAAAAAGCATTAGGAGGAAAGCGACCTCACCATTTTCATGTATCTCATCAATATGACAAAACTCTCCCTTCAATTGAGTATATGTAGAAAACATTCAAGAGAGAAACAAATAACATTTTAGATATTACTAGATTCTAAGTTTAGTCGTTTAGTTGCCATTTTATAATAATAACAGTTAAGCCAACAATATTATAAAAAAAAATAATGAATATGCATGTTTTATTAATATGATAAACTACTTTTAATTGGAGTAGACTTGCTGAAACAATATTGATATATATATATATATATGAGAATTTTTGTATGGAAAATAATTTTTTATTTTTATCTGAGTGTTTATACACTGATCTAATTATTTATCAATAACAAAATTTGTATTAAAAGTAGATATTTTTTAATCTAATTATTTAGTCTAACATAGTACAATTATGCATGTAAAACTTTTCCGTATCCTAATTATAACTTTGACCAGAAAAACAATTTGTGTGGTGCGTGTGTCGTGTGTATCGCTCTTTGTGACTGTGGGCGATTGGCTGGGAAGTCGGTGATGAGCTGCTTAATTTACGCCATTTATAATCAACTGACAAATGCTTTGACTTTTCCAGGTACCATGGGACTCACTGGCACTGAAGTTGAAATTGAATGAATTTAAGTACCATCTTTTTTCCCCCTTCCATCGTTACCTGTGCTTTAGACAAAATATAAGGATTAGAAACTGGAATGAATAGTATAATTGTGTAAAATTAAAAATAACCCATGATACTTCTATTGCAAATCTGCAATTAAAAATGCAATAATTCAATATTGCTTGTTTTGAGAGTGAAAGAAAAGAAATGCAATCGATCTAGGAAGCAAAATAAGGAGTACTTTGAGTGTCGATGCAGCTGTTCGGCTAGATTTGGAGATAAGGTGTAGGTGTTATTATTAGGGATAATGAGGGAGATGTCACTGGATCTGCTTCGATTTTCCTCACAGTGCCGAAATGATTGGATTTCTTGCTATTATTTTTAGTCTGCAATTTATTTATGAGATGGATCTCGTTCATATTTTATGTAGTTCATCGGCTCCAAACTTGTTCGTTTTTCATAAAAATCGCGAACACTTATGTAGGTTTTCTAGCCATAAATGTACGAAAACCGTTCTCAAATTTTCATTCATAGGAGCTTACTGTCGTAAATTTGCAGCCTTTTCTTTTTACTTTGACAAAATGCTTTTTTAAGTTGATGATGTGCCCTCTTACCGGGAAGATTATTGTGTTTTCTTGATAAAAAAGAAATGCAATAATTCAACGCTACTAGTTTTGAGAGTGAAAGAAAAGAAATGCTATCAGTCTAGGAAGAAAATTAAGGAGTACTTGGAAACAAAGTGCATAACAAACAATGTTTTTAAAATTGGACCGATCAGATTTATGAAATAATTAATTTAATCGATTCAATTAATTTAATAATAAATAAAATTTTAAAAATAATTTTAAAATTTCTGAAAATATATTAAAATCTATAAATATAATTATAATAATTAAAAACAAACAATAATGTCAAAAAC
>CATIWR010345535.1:0-13435 GCA_949677035.1 Omphalea diandra
TACTTTTCAAAGTCGCTGTCTAGCAGTGTAATAGAGGTTGGGTCAGTATGCAGTCAGTTAGTATTTTAGTTTGATTATTAATGTATGTTTTGTTGTAAATAATTACTAAGTGGTGAACAAGAGACATAATGAAAAAAAAAAATTTTAATTAGGTTTTTTAAATGACAATGGATAGACTTAGAGAGAAATTTAAATGATTATTAATTGAGATGTGACACGTCCCCCAAAAGGTTTTCCTTCTTGGAATTCATGCCAAGTATTTCCTTCAGCTAGGACGCTGAATTAGCCCAAGTAACGTTCATTTTTAAATGTTGTCGTTTCTTCTCCCTTTTCAACTGTCGTGCCACTTTGAGTTTCGCGTCGATTTGGAATCCTGGTGTGCCTGTTAGATTCCACACTTAATGTGGGCACAATTGTTGAGGTATTTTCGTCCTCCATATAAGGTACTATTGATTTTTGCTCTCACTTTTGTTGCACTTTGAAATTTCTTTGTTAATTTTCTTTTTTCCCTTTTATTGCTCTACCATTTAGCGTTATTTCTTTTTGCTTTTCACATTTTCTTTCTTTTTCTTCTCTTGGTAGTCATGGGTGAGACTATCGAGCAAGCTTTGGACAAGCTTGTAAAATACCAGAGTTCTATTAGGGTTAAGGATCTAGACCGCTTTCGAGCCCTATACTAGATACCAGACAAATGTCAATTATCTTTTTGTCCACCTGAGTATAGGGTTTCAGATCGCATTGATGTGAAAACTATGGTGGTGTATCGAGAACAACTGAAGGCAGGACTTCGCTTCCCTCTTCATCTTGATCTCCTAAGTTTCCTTGTCACTTACTCCATTCCCCTCACCCACCCAACTTCATCGAATGTCATTAGGATCTTGTATAGTTTAATCAAGATCCGTTGGGTAAAGGCTCTCAGCCTTACCATTGCCCATATCCAATACTTATATGACGTTACTTGAAGACCCAATAAACCCTTTTTGGCCTCAAAGGCTAAGGCAGGGTGTTAGTCAGTTTTCTTCCTCCCTTCCTTCTTAAAGGATTGGTTGAACAAATTCTTCTTTGTTTATCATTCTTTAGACTTAGTTAATCTTCCTAAAAAATTGTAGATAAACCTTCCACTCCTCCTCTCCTTATGAGTGAAGATGACAAGAATGTATTGTCTCTGATCATCAATAAATGCTCGAAGGTTTAACATTCGTGGAAAAAACATGTTTGTCGATTTGTTCGTAATCGAACCTAAGTTGCATAATTTTTTGTTGGGCAGTTAGAGAATCGTAACTGTTTTGAAGGGGAGGTCGAACCCTTTGGTCCTGACCCCAAGAAAAGAAAGACCGAAGGTATTTAGTTATTGTTTCTATTCTTTTATACTTTACTAATATCTACTAACTATTCTACAATGCAGGTAAGATGGAGTTTCTCAAGAACATTTGGGTGGATCTGGATGCTGAGGAGGATATATTGGACAGTTTGCCTTAAAAATAAAGTAACACTAACTTAAAAATATAACTATTTGTATACATTATTTTAGTTATTTCAAATAATAAAAAATTTTAAAGATAAAAGTTATAATTAGTTCTCTATAAAAATATTATCCATCTAATTAAAATTTAGAACTTAAAATTATTATTGTCAATTTTAAAAATTTCTACATCCTTTTATATCTAAAAAATTTTTGCTAATTAGTTACTTTTATAGAAAATATAATATAGATTTTAAATATTACAAATTTCAAAGTTTGAAATATAATACAGATAATATGATGGATTTTAAATTTTAAAATTTTAAAATTAAAATAATAATTAATTTTTATAAAGAAATTTTATCCATCCCATTGAAATTTATAACTTAAGGTTATTATTGTCCATTTAAAAAATTTTATACCTTTTTATATCTAAATTTTTTTTTTCAAATTAGCCATTTTTATATATAGTATTATAAGCAAAGGTAATTCTAACTAATTATTTTAGTGGTGAAAGTTTAAATTTAGTGACTATTTTTGCAATCTCTTTTATTCGAAAAATTGAAAATTTACTATTATTCAATAATAATTTCAAAATGTTATTTGATTAATTTATATTCATAGATTATAGAATAGTTTTATAAATTATTAATTTATTAATTATAATAATAAATATAAAAACAATTATATAATTCAATAGTTTTAAAATTTTTTGGTTGATGACGTAAGGTGATTTAATATATGTATACATATTTCAAGTGATATTTTATGTTGTAATTAGTCAAATTCATTTGATCAACTTAATAATTTAAGTTACTTCAATATTTTTTTGATTATCTAATTTAATTTTATATTATTGAATAATTTAAATATGTATTAACAAAGAATAAATTATTATCATTGTTTAAAAAATAGATATTTATAAACAATTTATTTTTTCTTCTTGCAACCTCATTGCTAAATTATATCAAGTAATATTATATTTAAATTAAATAATTATGCTGCAAGTTTAATATTTATATATTTTATATTCATATATTAATAAAATTGTTAGACGTGCAAGTAGTTAAAAACTAGTGTGTGTGTGTCTATATATATATATATAATTATAATAACTTAACTAATTAAATATTATCAGTTCTATAACCTGTAAATAGTAGGATTAGCAGACTTGGTTAGCCTAATTCAACTATTACTGTTCTATTAAGTTATTATAAACACGATCTTAAACAAAAAAAGAATCTCGCAGTAAGCATCATTTGAAAAATAAAAAATAAAAAATAAAAAATATATAAACAAAAAGAATTATAAATTAGTAGCCGTTAGCGCCTATCTCCATTCAAATTCAAAAGGTTTTTTTGTTTCACTCCCTCAGCTCAGCTATCATATTCCCATTTATCATCTCACACCCAAACACTACAATCCCAATCCCAATCCAAAAACATCTTCCAATATGCAGAATGCCCACCAATCCCCACCCCCGGCAGACCTCAAACTCCGTCCAAAATCTGGCCGAACACCTCTGCGACCGAAGAACTCTCTGGCGAACAACCCACCAACGGAAATTCATCAAATCCTAAAGCCAAAGCCGAAGAAAGAGGGGTTCTTTTGCAGCGAATTGAACAAGGAGAACCATCAGACCCACGCTTCCACCGTGCCAGCAAAGGCTGTCATGGAGCCGCTGGATGCGTCACTAGCAGAGGAACTGAATGCCATTAGGAAGAAGATAGAGAGACTGAGAATAGATAAAGACAGAACAGAGAAGATGTTAGAGGAGAGGGAGAAAGTGTTGGACTTGCAGATGAAAGAGTTGGAGAATAGGGGAGAGGTTCAAAAGAAGCTTGAGATTGAGGTTGATAGACTTTTCAGATTGAAGGAACTCCATTGTTGCTCCACGGTGAGCTCTTTTGCATAAATGAACTAGAAATCTTTTTTAATTTTCTTGATTAATTTACTCAAAATCTTTTTTTAATGTTCTTGGTTAATTTAGCTTGAGCAAGATTCAAACTCGATTAAGATCTCACAATCCTAAAAACAAGTAGAATATCACTGAACTAACTGAATCTTTTTTATAGATTGTGTTAAGACGGATGCTCGACTATTAAATTATTAAACTCATAATTTTAGGTTTGTTGTTTATAGAGAATTTCTCCAATACGATCCCTAAGAGAGAAGCAAAATGAGAAGAAGGATCATGTGCATTGGCAGGTACATTTTTCTTTTTTGGTTCTTGTGATTTTAACATTACCAAGTAAGAAGTTTGCGGTGTTTGATCAGGAAATGAGAAGTGAGGACATGGAAGTATCGGCGAGCGGAAGTCCATGTTCGAGTTATAGTTCGAGCTCTAACTCTGTTTCTTCCCAAACTGTGGCCGTGAAATAAAGTTCCTTTTCCGTGGACGGCGCGCAATTTGACATTTGGTGGTTGTCATTTATCATGATTTTTTCAATTTGCACTAGTTTTTCTTTAATTCTACAGTATTTCGTTGTAGAATCTCGAAAAGGCAGCGTACTAATAGTAAGTACATCAGTTTTTCTTCAATGTGGGAACTCAGTTTTGACTCTCTAACGCTCCACATATAACTATATAAACAATAGTTATTCTCTTCCCTCAAGGAAAAAAAAAAATAGTATTCTATCAGGTACAAACAATTTCCATGGTCATAACCGAAGTATTTTAACAACTGGACTGATGGAAGACAGCAGCCAACGCTAAATGGACACAAGCAGGCCAACCCATGGTGGAAACACAATACTAACAGCTAAATAACTAACGAACTACTCTGCAATACTACACAACTGCAATGAGAATACAGCACATAAAATGTAACAATTATTAGACTAAGCAAATCAGAAAAATCATAACATATGCAACATAAAAAGCAAATTATCTGCTCATACTCCAGCACTTCATCATTGAAGTTGTGGGTACCGTCTCCCATTCCATTTCACTGTCTCTTAAATTCCAATCAGAGGCAGTTTAAATAAAACATGCAGTACAAGAAGAAGCTGGAACTTGAAGGCTACACATTCCATTTCCCTGTCTGTTAAATTCCAATAAGAGGCAGCTTAAATAAAACATGCAGTACAAGAAGAAGCTGGAACTTGAAGGCTACCACACAAGTACATTCACCATGGCTTGTACAAACCATCATGGTAAAGAAGCTAATAGGAGAAAGTAAAACACAAAAAAAGAGCAAAACAAAAAGAAAAAGAAAAAGAAAAAAGAAAAAACTAATACATGTTAAGCTGACCAGAATGTTTACTAATTAGGAAGCTGACATAATCCTACATCAGAAGACATCACCAGAAGTTTGGATTATCTTATGACGAAATATCCCTAAAACAAATGGATATGAATGAAATATTTTTCGTCCAGACATCTAGCCACGAACTCAATTGATTCATTATAAAAAAAAATGGTGCTTCACATATAGCCAGCTCCATATTTGTTCCACAGAATGGCAGTCCTACTTATGTCCGCACTAGCAGAATTTCCAATGGTTGTTGCAGTTTACACATGTTACATACGTTGTCATAGGTTCATCTGCACTCCTAGTCTGCATCTGATAGTAAGTGCACTTACGCTGACCACAACGACCACACTTAAACTGATCAGTTGTGGCTTTTGGTGGACCACCACGTTCACAGTCAAATAACGCTTTCTCTTTAATTTGGTTATTTTCACGCTGTCTTTGTTCACTTGCCATTTCTTCAGCAGTCATAGAGAGGAGCCTCTCTGGTTTGACTTGTCCAAGAAGAACTTTTCTTCTCAAATCAGGGTTATTGGGGTCTTTGATGTTGAACATTATTGATCTGTACTTGTACTTTTGGGCTCCATTTGAACGGCCCAGCTTTTCAAACATCGCAGATTCTACAGATACAGCAACTCGGATTGGGTCACAAGCACTTACTTCATCCCTGATGTCCTCATCAGCCTCAGTGGTAACTTTGTATAAGGCCTCAACAAGAAGTTCACGAACTTTGTCACGCAAAGCATCATTACATTTCACCATTGCAGTCAACTTTGGCGGAGCAGTAGGGGCTTGTGATGGTTTCTTTGGATTAGAAATTTGTTTCTCCTCCTTGATTATCTTTTCAACCTTCACACTTCCTTCTCGATCAATCTTTTCAACCTTCACCGCACTTGCCTTTTGAAGCTTCTCAACTTTGACGCTCTCTACCTTTGAAACCTCAGCTTTGACTAAATTTTTATTACCAATGGTACCATTTTTCTTTTTATTGGTCTCATCAATGACTATCTTTTTCCAGATCTCTAGCAAGTTAGAGGCCACACTTTGGATCTTCTCCTTAGGATGCTTAGTGAGAGGTCGAAGCCGTTTCCCAACCTGAAATATGAAGAGAAAACTTCAAAGAGTCCATTTACACGATAGTTTTAAGGATGACTAGAGGCCACAAGCTAAACCATGTCAGCAATCAGCAACATTGACAAGAGTTGAAATATAAAGCAATTACTGTCACAACAAGACAAGATGTCAAGTGAGTTAAGCAACAACTAAAAACAGTGATATTTAACAACCACAGTAAAAACCTATATCAGGAGGGTAGATAAGGAGGCATATAGGTTTGTTGCCTCTATGTAATGAAGTAGAGGAGCAGACTGTTGCCTCTACATTCATAATGCAATTTTGTTTACTTTTTTATACCTGTTTTGCCACAGTTGAGCATGCAAAGCACAGAACCAAAGGACTTAACAACATTGTGTATTCAATCACATACAAGACGAGATAATTCTGTAATATAACACTGGTTACAAACAGAAATGTTTCTTGTCTATAAAAACAATGGTATAGTCACAAAACAAAAGAATGCAACTTAGTTTGTGGCAGCCAAAGCAGTCAAAACGCACAATCGAAGAGAGGGAAATAATTGTAGCCATCTAAGATGGAGATAGGCAACTTATGAACCGAATAACTTAAAAGTGACAAGGGCAAAAGAATATAAAGTGTTATGGTAAACAGATGAGCATAAATTTATATCCGCTTGTTAGAACTTAAAATGACTATACAGGTAATGAAATAGGAACTATGCTCCCATTTACAGGGAGTACGTAAGGTCGAAGGAATACCAACAAAAGAAGCAGGTTGGCCATGTCCAACTAGAAAACTCTAGATGAAAATGGTAGAATTTTAGGGCAATAGCCCTTATGAGGATTCTATACTAATAAGAAGACCAAACCAACAATTCGTTCTGTTAAGTCCTAAAATAAGCTAACAAAAAGTGCGAAAAATAGAGGGAAATGATTCCTTACTCAAAAGGAAAGCATCGCATGTACAACTACAACCATTTCTTAGCCAAAGATAAAAACAAGTACTAATTCCATGTCTTCTAAATTATGCAAATTTAAAACAACCCAAATTGGGAATTAGAAAAAGAACATAAATTGAATATGAAAGACCAAAAAAAAAAAAAAAGAAACTTAAAGCCGTAATATACAATATATAGAAAGCACTAATTACCTGAGTAGCCACCAAAATATCATAAGTAATGGGAAAACTCTTGAGCTGTTTCAACGCATCGACACACCTCACCACCTCGGGCCCACTGGAAGATGCACCGTCGGTAACGGCAGCATCAGCGGCTTTCTTTGCCGCCTCAAACAACTCCACCAGCTCTCTCTCCATCGATTCTCCTAAACAATAATAAATCCACAAAATTTGACCGGTAGGTGAGGACGCAATCAGAGGGTAAAATCGGAAAACAGAGATGATAATAGAAAAGAAAAGAAAGAGATCTGATATAGATCTTTAAGTACCAGAGCAATTAGTTTCGACGTGCCGACCGGTTTGCCCTGGAAGCAATCAAGACGAAGACGCTGTATCTGTTCTGATTTCTTTCTTTCTTTCTTCTCGTTTGGCTGGTTGTTGTAGAGTGAAGACGGAGACAATGCAACGAAGCCAATGAAAATGGGGTTGTGAGATCGGACGGTTAGATTTGGCTGGATCAAAAGAAAATGTTCGGTGATGGATTGCATGTGTTTTTGGGTTTGCTACGATTGCTCGTCTTGTTGAGAGGGTTTATTCCCTTTTGGGCTTGTGGCTCATGGTGTTAGCCCAATTATTATTAAATTATTCATTTATTCGAATTTTCTGTTTCCCAAATTAATAATCAAGTTATTTGCAGTTCATGAAACATAATGCACAGTCATTAAAAACATTTTAAGTAATTCTATAAATAACTATGATATTCAAGTCCACAAAAAAAAAAAACAAATACAACTATCTTTTTCATTCATGTATTTTATTTTTAAGTAAAATAAATAATATATGATACATTACTTTTAAAAGAAATATATCTTCAAAAAAAAAAATTATTTGGCATTTTAATAAAAATAATTAGGAGACTTTTACCAAATGAATCATATTTATGGCAAATTTAATGCAAGACTTGAAATTGAAAATAATTAAAAAATAGATTGACTTTTCTGTTAATCGCTTATTTCGTTATAGAATCAACATTGGAATTAAAATAAAATTTTTATATCGATATTTAATAAATATAAATGTATAATGTGGAGTTGCTAAAAATTAAAAATGCAATATTACATTTTATTTTAATAGAAAATATTACTATTGATATCCAAATTTGTTACTATTTTAGTTAAAAATTTTAATGCACATTTTTATTTTTATATTTTTGTATCATTATTTTATTATTTTAATAAAATTAATATTTATTTTGTCATTTTGTATATTTAATTATAACAACAATCACCACACATGACAAGTTTTGATTAAGTAAAGTCAATCAATTTTGTTTCCCATAAACTAAACTAAGGGGAGGAGCAAAATGATTGATTTTCATTCTATAGAAGTTTGATTCTTATTTTTCCTCTTTTGTTTCTTTTACCAACCACACACCAAAAAAGAAATGACTCGTTTCCCTTTTTTTGCCCCAACCAGACGGGTCCTTATCAGCTATGCTTGTTACCAACCATTAGATCCTCAATGAGTACCTACTAAACTTTATTCGTTTAAGATTTTTGCATATATATTAAACATTATATTCAATAAATATTATTATATAAAATTATAATATTATGAATTATTTATTTTTATAAATTATTATATATTCTATAAAGAAATAATTATTATAAATAAGAAAAATAGTAAAATTGAAAAATTTTAATTAATATTCATAAATAATTATAAAATATCATATATTATAAAATAAAAAAAAATTTCTTTAAAATAAGATCTAATTTGAAACTATGAAGTACCATTTAATCTAAAAAGACCCAAAAATCAGTATTGACAAATGAAGTTAATATCCCCAAATTCATTCACAATGTTACATAATCAAGAAAATGAGATGAGAGGCAACACAGATTTAGCCTGATTAGAAGTGAACCTATTTACTAAACTTATGTGTTTGACTCTTGTGTTTGTATCCTATTAAGATAAAATAAAGATATATAATAGTCTCACAAAATTGAGGAGGTCTAATAAAGTCCTAGAAGTACTACATATTTTTTTATTTATTTTAGTTTTATTTTTTAAAATAATATGATTTAAAATATAATTTTTCTATAATTAAAAAATATAACAATTATAACTGAAGAATATAACAATGATATATTTAAATCATGTCATATGGCTATCTAGCACTCTTCATAACCTATAATATATGGTATTACGTATACCCTTTGTGAGGCAGACATATTCTGCCTGAAACCATAGAATATGCGAAATAATTTTTTTTTTTTTTAAAAAAGCATAGATTAAAAAACAGTCCCATATATGTATAAACTTCCACGAGCTTAGGTTAAAATTATTAACATATTGTGCCGCATGGCAGGTACAGGGTAGAGAAAAGCATCAACAGTTTCCCTTTCATGAGCCTGGCTTCTAAATATCAGACACTTACACATGTCCATGTCTCCTTCCAATCCTAAAGTGGAGAATCTATTTTGAGTATGAACACAGCCAACCACCCATACCCCACAAATGAAAATAAAAGAAGAAGAAGAAGAAGAAGAAGACGGAGAAGCAAGAAAAAAAAAAAAAAAAGCAACCAAGCATGCACCTCAGAATCCATCGACTTCAAGATTGTGCAGTATGGGCGTAGGATAGGGAGGACTGTACCACACCAGTCGACGGCTTAGAAAAAGGAATTCACTTTACGCATAGGATTGCCCTTGCTTTTGGACAAGGGCAGTTTCGGGAATCAGATTGCCGAAAGAAACAGTCCGATGCCCCATCTCATTCCGTGCTTAATTTTTTCATTGTTATTTCTAGTGTTATTGATTTTTGTTATTGGAAAAAAAAAAAAAAAAAAAAACCTGAAATGGAAAATTCAGGATAGTGCCACGGTGGTATCACTTAACTCATGCATGCCAATGTGGCTCCACATTACAATTCTTTCCAAAATGTTTTTTATTCAAAATTAACATTAAAAGTGCACGATAAATTTCAAATTTTATTATTATTTTATAAAAATCAGATTTTATTTTTTTTGTTTAGTAGTTTTGTTATTTTTTTTTATTTTGATAGGATTAAATATTGTTTAACAAGGAAATAAAAATAAAAATAAGATTAACCTATTAACTCTAATATTTTTAAAATCGAATTAATTAGATAAGTAAAATTAAAAATTAATCAATAATTAAGTTTGATTCACTGTCAAATCAATTATCTAAAAATCGATGAAAATTGAAAAATGATCAAATCAAGAAAATAGCTGAAAATCGAAAATTGAATCAAATTAATTTAATGTAAAAATTATATCATTTTATGAAAATTTTAAAAATTATATTATTTTAGTCAAAATTTAAATTTTGAAAAATAATTTTTATTACTTTATTATATTATTTATTTTTCTAATTCTTTAAAAATAATTTTAAAGATCATTTATATATATATTTTTAAAAATATATTATTAAATCATATTGTCCTATCAATAGAATCAATTAAACTGAAAAATGATTTAGCTGAGCAGATCTATCTCCAATTTAGTAGAATTCTAAAATAAATTATACTGCAGCAAATCAAATAATTTTTTTATTAATGATTATATTAATTTTTAGGATTAGTATTTAAATTATAGAATTTAAAATATAAAATTCAATTATATAAATTGATTTAAATGGACAGTAAATCATCTCCATGATTTTTAATATTTTAATTACTATTCATGTAAAAGAAAATTAAAAAAGCTGTAAAATATAGGAGTAAGGGATTTACTCCAACGATATTATTGCTCCACTTTATTTTGTTAGGCATTGTAATTATTAAAAGCAGTTAATGTAAAAGCAAAAATAGGACAACAATAAAAATAAAGGAGGAAGAAGAGTAGAGTAGTAGTGGCAGTAGATATGGCTGTCAAGGACGATACGACACGTCAGTAGCCATCGGACAAAGCCAAGAATTGTGGTTTACCATTTCTTTCCTCCGACTTCCTCGCGTCTCGTGCCCTTCTCCGCCCTGTAACGACCCCACCCTCCCCAAATAATTAAAAAAAAAAATTGTTCTTCTTCTTCTTCTTCGACTTCGAGACCTAGGTTTCTGCACGTCACGAAAACCAGCAATCAAAAAGCCGATCTCCCTGCATCATTTTATTTAATTTATTTATTTTAATAAAGGCGAGATATGATCTGCGTCTCAGTCACTGTTTGGCTCTGCTCTTTCGCCATGATTTCGTGCTCAGTGCATTGATAGTACAATCACATTCGTTTCTCTAATCCCGAGACGATATCTCATCTCTCTCAGGTACGATTCCCCTTTCTCACTCTCTCTCTCTCTTTCTCTCTCTTTTTTAAAAAATTCATATATGTAATATATATTGCTATTATTAGGTTAATTAATTGCGTTTTAGGTAATAATTTGTTGCTTTTATAATCGGAATCTAATTTTTGTGTTTCGTACGAGCGGTACATTAGTACAAAATTTGTTGTTTGTCTTGTGTGTTTTTAATTTTGGCTGATAGGGCATTTGTTGTTATCTTGCATCGATCAGGGATTTTAATCAAGTTGTTCGTTTTCTTCTGGATTTTTTTTCTGAATCCTGTGGGCTTCCGTTGTTAATTCAAAAGCCCTTTTTTCTGCAACTGAGAAGCGTTATCTACTGTTTACCTGCCTTGGAGTCGTCTTTGTACACCTGCATTTTGATTGATTTCTTGGATAAATATATTGAGCAGCCTTTTTGGTGAAAGGTCGGGATTTGGATCCAGGTTTGTGAAGGTATTTAGCTGATCAACGGAGATAAAGAGTGTGCGTCTGTGGTATAGTGGGTTGAGATTGATTTGGATCGTCTTTTTGTTGCCTGGGGTGGAATCTGTATGAGATTTACTCCAGGCAGGCGAATGCTTGTTCATTGTTGGTTGCTATGAGTGGGGGAAGGCGTTTGTTTCATTCTCCAATGTGGTTATCGCGGGATAACTTATGACCTCTGCCCAACCATTGCTGCCCTCATCCGACTCTTCTGTGATATTACAGCCTTGCCAACGTCGGGGATTAAGCTCTTTGGGTTGTCTCTGTTTTGATGGTTCTCTCAATTCTGCCATCATTGACGATACTAAGTATAATTCCTTTGGACTAGAGTATTTGGAGGAGGGTCACCAAGCTCTCTCTGTTGCAGACACCAGCTAGTCCTGGAAAGTTTCAGTTCAATTGCCGCCACATAGCATTTCCACTCTGTTGACTCTCAGTTTTTTGAGCGGCTTTCATTGGAATGCCCCACTTAGGAAAGTACACAACTGGTATTGTGGGGTGCAATGGAACTGCCGCAGAGTAATAATGTCTCTTCTGCTAGGTTTGAAATTTCTGGGGGCTCATCTTTAGTTCAAGCTAAGGTGAGCTCTAAGGCTTCATCATCTTTTCATGACAAATTGAGCAAGTCTCAGAGGAGGACTCGCCACAAAAGTGTGCAGTTTGATGATAATGTCTTGTGTGAAGAAGATGCCAGACGCATCTACATTAATGATCCTAGGAGAACTAATGACAAGTATGAGTTCACGGGCAATGAAATTCGAACAAGCAAGTATACATTGATTACCTTCTTGCCAAAAAATCTTTTCATTCAGTTCCATCGGGTGGCTTATTTGTATTTCCTGGCTATTGCTGCTCTCAATCAGCTTCCTCCTCTGGCAGTCTTTGGGAGAACTGTGTCCCTTTTTCCCCTCCTGTTTGTGCTTTGTGTCACAGCTATTAAAGATGGCTATGAGGATTGGCGAAGGCATAGATCAGACCGCAATGAGAACAATCGGGAGGCACTAGTGCTACAATCTGGCCAATTCTTACCTAAAAAATGGAAAAAGATACAAGCTGGTGAAGTGGTGAAGATCTGTGCTGATGAGACAATTCCTTGTGACATGGTTTTACTAGGGACAAGTGATCCGAGTAGTGTTGCTTACATCCAAACAATGAATTTGGATGGTGAGTCTAACTTGAAGACAAGGTATGCTAGGCAGGAAACATCTTCAGCAGTATCTGAAGGGTGTGCAGTTTCAGGGCTGATCAGATGTGAACAACCTAATAGGAATATTTATGAATTCACAGCCAATATGAAATTTAATGGTCATAAGTTTTCTCTTAGCCAATCAAACATTGTTTTGCGCGGTTGTCAGCTAAAGAACACTGATTGGGTAATTGGTGTTGTGGTGTATGCTGGACAAGAGACAAAAGCAATGTTGAATAGTGCTGCATCCCCTTCCAAGAGAAGCAAACTGGAAAGTTACATGAACCGGGAAACACTCTGGCTCTCTATTTTTCTCTTCATCATGTGTCTAGTTGTTGCACTTGGAATGGGCATCTGGCTTGCACGCTACAAACACCAGCTTGATACCTTGCCGTATTACAGGAAGACATATTTCACACATGGGAAGGATTATGGGAAAAGATACAAATATTATGGGATACCCATGGAAATTTTCTTTTCCTTTTTGAGTTCTATTATAGTGTTTCAGATAATGATTCCAATATCTCTTTATATTACAATGGAGTTGGTTCGTTTAGGGC
>CATIWR010345562.1:0-47280 GCA_949677035.1 Omphalea diandra
TTAGTCCCTCTTCTTCACTCATTAAGCACATCTATCCATCCATCCATCTCCAAATTCCTAGATACTCCTTATACTTTTAATTAAGCTCTAAAACACCATTATTTATGATATTATAACATGCACACAACATAAAACAATTTGCCATACAACTATACAGACACTACATATATGTTCCAATGTCCCCAAATGCAATGGTACTTCTAAATGATTATTTATCTAATGCATATGCTCATGTGATAATGCTAATGAATGTGACTAGGGATGTTACACAATATCAACCTTTACAACCACTACCAATGATAGATCCAAGCAATGTCTATGTCTCTCAACTTAGGCAACAAATGCATTATAAGTGCTTAAGAAAACCTACTCTAAAAAAAAGTAACAAAGTAATCTCACTCTACCCAAAAATATAAGCAACACCTAAAAATATTTACACCAAGACTTGCTAAAAGTTTACAATTTGTTAACAAAGTTTCTCTAACTTTTTTCTGGTCATTAAAAATGTTCCTTATATAGCCAAACTCCAAAACTAGTTCTTGGAACAATTGATGTTATGCTTGATAACTTTTCTTCAAAACTAGTCGTTAGAGGAGATAACACCCATTGTTCTTTATCAACCCCCATTGAACTTGTAACGGCTATTTCCAATGCCTGTTGATCATCATTCAATGACCGTTGGCTTTGAAAATAATGTCTGTTAAAGCAAGAATAATGTCCATTATTCATTTTTAGAAAGCTTGAACTTAGTACTCTATTTTTCAAACTCTGCACAATTGCTTTCCACGCTAGTTGAGTAATTTGCAATGCCCAATGGAAACTTCTTCAACATTTATTGAGAAGAGCTAACGCTCATTTTGAGTTCCAAAGCTTTAGTTAGTGAATATGCTACATATGTTGCTAGGCCAAATCAATGCCTGTTGTGAAACTTCAACGCCCATGGCGAGGTCCATCACAGCTTAACCTAGAGCACTTCTCCAATGCCCGTTGCAAAGGGACAATACTTGTTGCGAGGTCTAGAAGACTTTGGCAATTTGTAGCATCCAATCAACATCTATTGTTCATCCTCCAATGCTCGTTAAATGGTTTAATTCTCGTTAGGAGATGTTTAATGCCCATTGAACTTGTTTTGGCCCTTTAACATTCGCCGGGTCTTAGGATCATATGTTCTCCAAGCATTCTCCCCTTAGTATTCACAATAATTTCCCTTTTTAACGTTTGTCAAGCCTATTTAAATTAACCAAAAACACTGAAGTACAAATATTAGAACTTTTCTTAGTTTTATTATAGTTTTGTTATCATTCAAAGCACATCATTCAAAGTAGAGGAGTGAGTCCAATGCCTTAGGGTCATATGTTCTCCCAAAATTCTCCCCCTTGCATTCACAACATAAATAAGGCTTTTTCTAAAAATAAAATTTAATATCATGCAAAAAATTTTTCTTTTAATGAGAGTTAAAATCATAAGGAATGATATCACTCACCAAATAATTGAGAAAATCAACATACCAAGGGATTTGGAGAGCCTTAAGAAGAAAGAGTTGCTCATTTGTCAAAGTTTCCTTGATAAGAATACTCACCTTTTCCTCTTGAATATACTATAGTTGAGAGAGATGATCGACGACTAAATTTTGACCCGTTCTTGTCTCTAATCTCCAAATCAAGCTCTTGTACAATAGAATCCATCATATAAACCTTGGCTTTGCATTCTTCTTGTCAAGCAAATATTGAATAATAACATGGTTAGTATAAATAATTACTTTAGAACCAAGTAAATATGATTTAAATTTATCAAACTAAAAACTATAGCCAAAAGTTATTTTTCTGCGGTGGCGTAGTTGATTTAGGCATTATTGAGGGTTCGGCTTGCATAATGTATCACATGAAGCTTCTTGTCCTTCCTTTGCCCCAAAGTAGCTCCTATGACATAGTCACTTAAATCTCATATCAACTCAAATGGTAAGGAAGAATCTAGTTTTGTCATGATAAAAGCGAAAATAAGTTCCTTCTTTAGCCTATAGAAAGCATCCAAACAATATTAGTAAAATAAAAAGGAACATCTTTAGTTAAAAGATCACAAAGGGTTTTAAAAATTTTTGAGAAGTCCTTGATGAAAGACCTAGAGAACCCCACATGTCTTAGAAAACTTCTTACACCCATCAAGGATGTTAAATGAGGTAGTTTTTTTTATAGCCTTAATTTTGCCTAATCTTCCTCAATGTCGTTGGATGAGATCTTATGTCCAAGCACAATACCTTCACATACCATGAAATGAAACTTTTCCTAATTGAGCATAAGATTGGTTTCTTCACATTTTTACAATACCCTATTAACGTTAGTCAAACAATCATCAAAAGAGTCACTAAAAATAGAGAAGTTATCCATAAATATTTCAATCATCTTGTCCACCATTTTAGAGAATATAACCATCATGCATCTTTGGAAAGTGGTTGATGCATTACATACCCCAAAAGGCATGCATCGATAAGCAAAAGTACCATAAAAACATGAGAATGTGGTCTTTTCTTGATCTTTTAGTGCTATTTGAATTTGATAATAGCTCGAGTATCCATCTAAAAAGCAATAGTACATATGCCCTGTAAGGCTTTCTAACGTTTGGTCAATAAAAGGTAAAGGAAAATGATCCTTATGGTTGTTGCATTCAACTTTTGATAATCAATGTACACTCTCCACCCTATCACGGTTCTAGTAAGGATAAACTCATTATTTTCATTAGTTATAAGTATTACCTCCCTTTCTTAGGAACTACTTTAATCAGACTAACTTACTATTCAAAATTAAGGTACATGATTCTTATATCTAATAACTTTACAACCTCCTTCTTAAGTATCTCTTTAATATTAGGGTTAAGCCTCCTTTTATGTTCTATAATGGGTTTGTGATTTTCCTCCACTAAGACATGCATGAAAAATGTAGGACTAATTTCCTTAATATCTACTATGGTCCATCCTAAGGCTCTAAACCTATTCCTCAACACCCTCAATAATTTTTCCTCTTCAGCTTATATGACTTCATTGAAAATGATAACTGATAGTGTGTTATCCTTCCCTAAGAATGTATACCTAAGATAAAGGTAGGGTATAAGCTTAAGTTAAGGAAATTAATGATAAAATAAGGGGTTATCTCAAGGTACTTCTTATAGTCCAAAGGTTCAATAAGAGAAGAAGAAAAAGAAAAAGGGGTATCATATACCTTAAAAGTTGGAGTACTTACTTCTATAATGTTGTCTTCTTCCTCATTTTCTACTCTTACCATGGCTACCTTTTTAAGATTGGGAGTCTCTTACTTTTCTTGGAAGACTTTTTTGGCACATTCTTTAATGATGTCGATCCATAGGCACCTTTCATCCTTCATAAGTTTCTTGATGGCCAATACATGTTGAACATTACTTCTTCATCTCTCACTTGTAAGGTGAGTGTTTCTTCTCTCACATCAACCAAAACACCATTAGTTGAAAAGAATGGTCATTATAAAAACAATGAAATTTTCCCATCCATTTTCATATCAAGTACCATAAAGTCCTCCAGAATTATGAACTTATCAACCTTATGAGCACATCCTCCACTATTCGCTTTGGATATATGATCAAATGGTTTGTTAGTTAGAAGGAAATCTTTATGGGCTTCTTCTCACTTATACCTATTTTCCAAAAATAGAAAAAAGATAAGAATGATACTAGAGCCTAGATCATAAAGAGCTTTTTCAAATGAAAACCTCACCAATTTCATAAGGTATAGTAAAATTCCCTAGATCTCCTCTCTTTGGAGGCAATTTATTAAAGAGGATGGCACAACACTCCTCAGTCAAGGTAACTCCCTCGTATTCCTCTAATTTGTTCTTTTTCGAAAGCACGTCCTTTATGAATTTTGCATATTTTGGCATTTGAACAAGTGCCTTGAGCATGTCTAAAAATTTTGCAAATTGCTTGTCCACCGAGTTTTGCTTAAGTCTTAAAGGGAACAAAATGGGAGGCATATACATCTTTACCTTTTCTTTAAGCTTATCCTCCTTAATTGGCTTATCTTCTTTATTTACATTGCCTTCTTCTTTTGCCTCAACCTCTTTCCGAGGTTGAAGTTTCTTACCACTCCTTAATGTTATGGCCTTCACTTGGTCTTTTAGATTGGTTTTGGAATTACTAGGTAAGTTGCCTTGGGATCTAAAGCTAAGGGCATTAGCTATTTATCCTACTTGGATCTCAAGGTTATGGATGGAAAATGTAATTTTTGGCGACTAGGTCTATTTTGGCATTAACGTTTCAAATCATCTCATCTTGATGATCAAGTCTATAATCAATTTTGGATATGAATTTTTCCATGAGATTTTCTAGGCTTTATTTATTTTCTTGAGGATGGTAGTTTAGTGGTAAGGGTTTAAAACTAAGTGATAATCCTTGTGTTTTAGGATTTAAGGTATTGTTGCTCAACCATGAGAAATTAGGGTGATTTTGCCAACTCGAGTTGTAAGTATTGGAATACAAGTTATTAGGTTATCAGTTGAAATTTCTTATAAATTTCACTTACTTTTGAGCAAAAGGATTCCTTACTTGACAATCAAAACTTTTATACTCATTTTCCCTATAAAAGTCATACATAACTTGCAAGAAAGGATAAGACACTGCATTACAAGTAAAAGAACTTAATTATTTGGATAAAGATGATACCTAAGCTTTTAAAGGTTGTAATGCATTCATGTTTTGAATCTCTGCTACTTTCTTTGGCATAATCCTTTCATAAGCTTGATAATTATTATTTTCCATTATTTCAATCAAATCATAGGTTGCATCCATTATTTTATCCAAGAGAGACCCTCCAACTGCTACATCTATGGTGATCTTCATTTACCCAAATAGCCCATTATAGAATATATGCATGATTGACTATTTTGGAATTTGATGACTTGGGAATCTTCTCAAAAGACTTTTGAAGATTCTCAAGCTTCATTTAAGGTTTCCCCATCTTATTTCCTAAAAGTAGTGATCTCATTTATAAGTCTAGCCATCTTTGAAAGAGCGAAGTATTTATCAAGAAAAGCTTGAGATAGTTGGTCCCATGTTGTGCTACTTCTTGGCTCTAATGAGTTTATCCATACCTTAGCTTATCCTTAAGAATGAATGTGAAAGAGGCAGTCTTATCGCATATGCAAACATTCCATTTCGTCTGAAGGTGTCACAAATCTTCAAGAAGTTCGCCATATGAGCATTGAGATCTTTATGAGATAGGCCATGGAATTGAAGAGTATTAGTAAGCATTTGAATCAATGTTGGCTTGATCTTAAAAGTATTGGCATTAATGCTTGCTCAAGTAATAGCCAGTTACAATTCTTCAAGAGGTGGTGAGATGAATTCCTTCAAAGGTCGGTCTCATTAATTTACCATTTTTTATTTTGTTGATTTTCTTACCATCAATGATTCAGAGTACTTTCAATTTTTGAATCAGAAGGCAGTAAATCTTCTTCATTTTCCTATGTCCAAGTTCTAGTCATGCACCTAAAATAATGAAACAAGAAATAAAGTTAAAAATATAAAATAAAACTCTAGATTAATATAGAAATAATAACTTGGTATTAAAGCCATCGATTTCTGAAAATGGCACAAAGACTTAATGGTAGGTGTGTGCCAGTATAAAATCCTTAAACTATAAGTGCATAGGTCATAAGTAATAAAGTATACTTTGAGTATGAATATCATTCCCACGAGGATCGAGTTTAAGCACTAAGTATCTTATGTCTTCTATTATCTAGAGAATCAATAATAAATGACAATTGAAATTATAATAAGAAAAATAAAATCAACACTTGTAATAATTGGAAATAATTAATGGAGAAAGTGCCTAAGGGTTTAATTTCACTTGATGACTTCTAATGAATTCATAATCTTTATTTAATTGGTTCATTCATTAAGTGCTACGATGAATCACGAGGGTAATTACTCAGTCTCTCTCAAGTATCAATTAACATATAAAAGCATGTTATGTTATAGGTCTCTCAACTCAAAAGCTAGACATCATGCAATTGTCTTACTAAATGAGACTTTAAAGATAGCAAGGTTTTATTAAGGTCTCTCAACTCATAACAAAATAAAGAAATTGTTGAAGTGCCCATTCCATGAAAAACATCTCTTGATAGTTGATTCTTGGAACTAAATATGAATAATGGCTAGTCAATCAATAACATGAAGCATTCAACAAATACTTACATAAAGAATGAATGAAACCAAAAGACTTAGATTAAGGAAAATCAATATAGGTCACACAAGATCCATCTATAAACCAAGTCTTAAGAATTATAGTTCACAATAAAAAAGAAAAAAGAAAAGGTGATAATAAAATCAATCCGAAGATAAGCCATGAACTTCTTTCTAAACTTTCTTGATTACTTGCATGTTCTCTCTTTGTAACTCCTCGATTGAATCCTTGAGATTGGTTATGCTTTGTTCTTTATATTTGGTTGAATTTTTCATGCCCTAATGTTAGTTTTTTTCCTCCTTAAATAGTGCTTCAATTGTGTCTTTAAAAGAGGAAGCATGGGTGCATGGAAAAGGAAAAGACTTCTTAAGGATTTCTTCGTGCATTTTAAGGTTTAATGAAGCATAGTCATGTGTTACTGTGATTCCTTCTTTGCATGCCATCTCTCAAGGATGCATGGCCATGCTTTGATGTCATGCATTTTTTATTTACTTTGGTTCCATGATATTGCTCAGGCACGACCATGTGCTATCGAAACACCACTGTGCACTCCTTCTTCACATGAACTTCTCTTCTCCTCACTTTTAATCCTACAAAACATCAATTAACATGCATTAGGTCTAATTTATATGAGAAATTAAGTGAGTATCCATGATTTTAAGGGATAATTGAATTATTAAACATATGAATTATAATGCTAAACAACATTGATCTAATAGTTAAGGCAAAAAAAATTTATTTGGTAGGTAGGCTTTGGTTAAAAAGGCTTCATTTTCAAGGTTGAGTGCTTCCACAAATCTATATATGGTTACGATAAGGGAGGAAAGGAGAAATTGAATCCTTTTGGAGAGGCCCATGTGTGCTAATTGATCAATAAAGTAGCAGTCAGTTTGAATGGGTTTGTTCTTAATTAAGTAATAAAGAAATGATAAACCTTTTTGAGAACCTTGTATTGATAGAGAAAGTGATGAATCTTTGAAGAAGCTAAAAGGTAAGGTTCCTAAAATGCTTATCTAAGGATTTATTGGGGTCATGGCACGTCTTAATTGAGATTTGATGCCAAAATTTAGTAAAGTCAAGATCAAGAAAGGAAAGGTTGAAGGGCACATGTTCCCCAATTTGAAAATTAAAAAGGGAGCAAACTTGATCATAGGTCATGTAATAAGGCTCACTAAAGCACCTTAAGAGAAAACCATACATATTTGCTCCATTCTCCACTCTTTTGTTGATTTCCATCATGCACATGAACTCTTTGACCACTTCTTCATACCTCGGCTCATGTCGAAAGATGAACTCCTCCCATCTAAGATTGCGGAGATATATACACTAATTTCACCAGAAATTCCTAAGGTTTCAAGAAGAAATGTGGAGGGAATCTTGTTTGGAGGAATTATTTTCTACTTGTGTGCTTCATATCTTGCCTTTTCCTCTTTATTGGTTCCTTTCATAAGGTGTAGAGGAGGAGCTTGAGGAGATGGAGAAGAGGTTTGGCCAATCCCTTCACCTTTGTCACTTCTTGTTAGAGGCTTCCTTGGAGCCATGGAAGATGGTGATGAAGAATAAAGAAGTGAAGTTGAAAAGATAAAGAGAGTTTATTAGAACTTGGTGGAAAGTAAGTGAATCATGAGGAAGAGTAAAAAGTGAAAGGAATATAGTTTGAAGGGTTTAAATAGGTACAAGTGAAAAGTAAAATGGCTAGAAAATAATTATTTTTCCATTAAATGCAAGATTATGCCATTTGGAAGCAATTGGATCAAAACTAAAGGTTATAAACAAGTCGCAACTACAATAACTAGGGTCATGACTGCTAAATATGAAATTTTTGAGTAATGGTCAAATTTTCCTTGGAAATGTGTGAAGGAAACACATGGAATTTGAAAAAATTTGAAATTTCATAAGGGCAATAAAGAATTATGAAGCAAAATTTTGAAAAACTTGAAAATCTTGTTGGCTTGTAAATCTCGATCACGATTCACAAGTCAGTTTTAAAATACAAGTTTGAAAATGAAATTTTCACCAATGGCCCAACAGTAAGTGATCAATTTGATATATTAATAATTAATTCATGCAATTGAATATGGAATAACTCAATTGTAAGATGAATTAACTTTTCTCAAACATAAAAGCATAAAAAAACAAAACAACAACAATGTTAAGTAACTCAACATCAATCAAACAAAAACCTATGCATATAAGGAGACCCATCTTTACCCTAGAGAGCTTCCATCAAGCATTCCTGGTTCCCTCTTAATGAAGTTGTTCCTCTCTTCATTAAGTGGTTTAGTGAAAATATCCATAAGTTAGTTCTTAGTGTTAATAAACCTTAATGCTACATTACCATTTTATGCATGGCCTCTAAGAAAATGATGTCCAATGTCAATATTTTTACTTCTTGAATGTTGGATGGGATTTTTTGAAAGATTGATAGCACTAGTGTTGTCACGTTTGATAGAAATGTGATCAAAATCTTTATCATAATCCTTAAGTTATTGCTTCATTCAAAGAACTTAGGTGTAACAATAACCTATTGCCACATATTTTGCTTCAGCAGTGGGTAAGATAATTGAAACTTGCTTCTTGCTAAACTAAGAAATTAAGCATTCACCAATAAATTAGCAAGTTTTAAAAGTGCTCTTTCTATTTAATAAGCTATTAGCATAATCTGCATCGGAATACATAAGAATACTAAAAGATGAATTCCTAAGATACCATAATCCTAAATGCAAAGTGTCATGCAAATATTTTAAAATTATTTTAATTGCATTTAAATATGATTCCTTAAGACAATATTGAAATCATGCATAAAAGCAAACACTATACATGATATCGGGTCTAGAAGAGATAAGGTAGAGGAGAGAGCCAATCATACCTCTATATCTTTTCTCATTAATAGGCTTCCCCAATTCATCCTTGTCAAGTTTGATTGATACACTCATTAGTTTTTTGCAACCTTGAATCCTTCCATTCCATATCTTATAAGTAGCTCTTTTGTGTATTTGGATTGGTTGATGAAGATGTCATCATTTCCTTTACTTAATTTGAAGTCTAAGGAAAATTTTGAGCTCACTTATCATTCTAATCTCAAATTTTCTAGTCATACACTTAGCAAACTTTTGGCAAAGGGATTCATTAGTAGCACCAAATATAATGTGATCAACATAAATTTAAACAATTAAAGTGTCCTTATCATGTCTTTTAGCAAATAAAGTGGTATAAACCTTGCCTTTTTCAATATCATTTTTAAAGAGAAATGAACTAAGCCTTTCATACCAAAGCTCTAGAGCTTGCTTCAAACCATATAAGGCTTTAGTTAGTTTAAAAACATGGTTAGGCAAGTCATAAGATTCAAATCTCAGAGGTTATTCCACATAAATTCCATCCTCAATAAACCATTTAAAAATAAACTTTTAACATCCATTTGAAAAAATTTTAAAATTCATGAGACATGCATATGCTAAAAAAATTCTAATGGCCTTAACCTTGCAACAGGGGCAAAGGTTTTATCATAGTTTCTATCTTCCTCTTAATTATACCATTTAGCAACCAATCTAGGCTTATTCCTAATAATGCAACCTTACTCATCTAACTTATTCCTAAACACCCATTTGTAACCAACATCCAAGTGGTCTTTAGCTTTGGAATAAGTTCTTAATCCTTATTTCTCTCAAATTGGTTGAGTTTCTCTTACATGGCAATTAACCAACATTTATTGTAAGAGCTTTATTAATTGAGTTTGGTTTTAATTAAGAAACAAATGTAAGGTTATTATCTAAAGAATTAAGTTACCCTTAGAGGTCTCACCAATGATAAGCTCCTTTGGATGATTCTTGGAATATCTCCAATACTTAGGTAGTCCTTGAGCTTAGTTCTCCTATTGTTGTGGTTGAACTTATTCTAACTCTTTAGGTGACTCTTGATGTTCAACTTTAATCACACTTTCCTTTAGAGTATAGTTGAGCTCTAACTTCTCACAGCCACCTACAAGATCATTAACAATGGAATCTCTCCCAAGATCAAGCTTACTAGACTCATCAAACACAATATTCATGGACTCTTCAACTATCATGGACTTTTTGTTGAAGACCTTAAAGGCCTTACTAGTGGTGGAAAAAACCTAAAAATATGCCCTCATCGATTTTTAGGGCAAATTTTCCAAGGTTGTCTTTGGTATTCAAGATGTAGCATTTACATCCAAAGACTCCAAGGTATGAAATCGTGGGCTTTCTTTCATAGTTTTATTTGGAATCAATATTTTAAAAACTCTATTTGTAATACAACAAAGGGTATTAATGTCTTCAACCTAAAAGTAATTTGGAATAAAATACTCATTGAGCATAGTTCTAGTTATCTTAACTAATGTTCTAGTCTTTCTTCCTATAATACCATTTTTTTATGGTGTTTTAGGAGCTAAAAGTTGTGTGAAATCTCATTCTCCAAACAATAATTTTCAAAAAGAACATTTTAAAATTCCTTTCCATGGTCACTTCTAATACTAGAAATTAAGTAACCTTATTTTGAACTCCTTTTGCAAAACTTTTAAAAGCATAAAAAAAAATTCACTCTAATAAGGCATGAAACTAACCCAAGTAAACTTTGAGTAATCATCAACTAGAACAAATGCATAGTGTTTTCCATGCAAATAGCATTCCTAATAGGCCCATATGAATTAGTTAAAGAGGTCTATAAGTACTTATAACTTTTTTAGGCTTGTAGGATGCTTAGTTTTGCTTCTTCATTTGACAAGGTTCACATGTCTTGTCTTTGATGAATTTTAGCTTTGGAAGACCTTTAACTAGCTCTTTGTTTGATAGATTTTAGAAGAGCCTCATACTTATATGTCCAAGTCTTCTATGTTAAAGCTAATTGCTAATTGACATAAGACACTTAAAGGATTGGCTAACCAAATTGTCTGTCAATTATGTAAGTGTTCCCTTACCTTTCACCCTTAAATACTACATTGTTATCTATGAAGATACTGATAAGGCACTCTCTAGAATCAAAGGTGACTTTGTTACGCTTATCACATAATTGACTTACACTCAATAGATTTTGTTTCCAACCATCAACTAAAAGTACATTGTCAATAGGGACAACATTTTTTACCAATAATTTCAATGCTAATTACCTTACATTTGGCATTGTTTCCAAATGTTATAGTACCACCATCTGTTTCCTTGATGGATGTAAATAGTTTTTTTTTCAGTCATACACTTTAAGCACCTATTTTCCATGTGCCAATCATTGTCTTCTTTATTGGTGGATTTTAAGCATACCTACAAAACATAATAAGTTTATCTTTGTTTAGATACCCAACATTCTTGGATCCTAGACGGTTAGGCTTGGAAGGATCCTCAAGTTTAAAGTGAGCCTTCCTAATGTAGTAAAACACATTAATGTTACCAACTTCATACAATAGTGGCATTAAAGTCTAGACTTGTAAGTCTTTCT
This sequence comes from Omphalea diandra, assembly GCA_949677035.1. Lineage (NCBI taxonomy): Eukaryota > Viridiplantae > Streptophyta > Magnoliopsida > Malpighiales > Euphorbiaceae > Omphalea > Omphalea diandra. The sequence goes on from CATIWR010345562.1 coordinate 11,654, forward strand.
CCTTTGCACTAGTTATGTGCCTTTGTGCATGCCTTTTTTGGTACATAAATGCATGATTAGCTCTTTGAGGCTTAACCTTAGTTTTTTAGTTGCCTTACCCTTTCCTTTAGGCATGAAAGGCTTAGTGCTCGGAGCATTCTTCTTCCTAATCACCTTTATACTAGAAATTTGAGGTGTATAAACTCTAATGAAAGTAGGAAGAGAAGATATGGATGTAGAAGTTTTATTAAATCCAAGAACATGTCTCATAATGGATGGTCTTTAAGATACAATGAATATATCCAAAGCTTTCTTGCCTTTATGAAATTTTGAATGACCTCATTTTTTAAAGAATCATTTTATTTTCTTAAAAAGTGAAAAGAGGATAGAGTTTAAGAAAGTTGTTCTAAAGACTTATTGAGTTCCTTATTAAAGGTTCTCAAGATTTAAACAATATAATTTGAACTTTTGATATCATCATCAAATTTAGAACATTTTTTTTATAAACTTTCATTTTAGACATAGTTATCACATCTTAAAGACATGGATTTAAGTAATTCATCATCCTTATCCTCGTAAGAATCAATATCATCACAAGGTTGAAAGGAGTCCTTTTAAGTCATAAAGAAAAAATTAGCAACTTCATCATCTTCATTCCCTTCATTAAAGTCATCATCCCAACTTGGCTTAAAGTTATTTTTCTTCTTTTTATCCCACTCTTGTTCTTTTTGAGTTTGGGATAATCAAACTTTATATGACCTTTCTTCGCACACTCAAAGAAAGTTACTTCATTCTTTTTTTCTTTGAAGTTGGATGATGTTTTCTTGAGGCTTCTTTTTTCTTTTCTTCTCTTCGTTAGTACTATGGATCTTTTTGAGAATCCGACAAGCTCTTTCTTACTTTCATCACTATCACTTGTGCTCACTTTTGCTTCTTTGTCTTTGGTGGAGGATTTAAGGGCAAAAGTTTTCTTCTCTCCTTTGTCTCCTAGTCCTCTAATGTGCATAATCAAATCCATTAAAAAAATGTCTTAAAGTGAGTATTCCTTCTTTTACCATGATCTTTACTTAAGTAATTAAGATAAGTTTTGAGACTTGTGCTCTAATGCCACTTATTGGCCCTTATGTACTAAGAAGGGGGTTAAATTGATGGGTAATTTGAAAATTTAAAATGAGTTCAAACAAATTGAAGATTAAGAAAAAAGAGAAGAAGAATCAACATAAGAAATGTATAGTGGTTCGAATGTTAACAAACCCTATGTCCACTACATAATTCACCAATTGGGTATTCTACTCACTCATAATAGTGTTTCACAAGCTTACACCAAATTTAGTGTTTAGGCCCATACCAAATCACAATTACAATTGTTTATTGCTCACAAACAACTTACACAAGAGTTTTTCTCACCTAGGTTCATTATAAAATCCAAACCTAAAGATTTTATGGCTCACACCTAACCTTCAACAACTCAAGTATAAAGAATTAAAGAGTTAAAGCTTTGAGAATTAAAACTGCAAGAGTTTGAACACAATAAATAGCAATTCTCTTGCATTCAAAGCCATTTAGTGGAGTATTTATAAGTTCCAACCAACAAATAGTCATTACAAATGAAACTATATGCAAATCCCTAAGTTATGGTACAAATCTTGCATTTAATGCTTATTAGAGTCAAGTCACAGTTGACCCAATAATTTATGGTTACAATTGACATTTCACTTTGGATTTTGTCATTTCTCAATTGTGATTTTTAAATATGTCTAACTACTAGTGACATTTGACACTCAAGTATTGGTCCTTCAAAAACTTACTGTTGGAACCTTTTAATGAATTCCCAAATGTCATGGTGACTATTTTATGTCATAATTGTGATATTTAATAATGGTGGAATAGAGGAGATGCAATCTTCACTACTAAACGAACTGGAGGATTATGTTCCATCTTAAAAGAGAATAACAGTTGCTACCATTTGTTGTGATTACAAACTATAAATCTCTTAATGTCCTCTAGGACAAAAAAGGACTGGAACTTTGGATCTCTTAATTTCAGCCCATAACGATTGTGATCTTCTTATAGTGGTTGTGATTTTGAGGATAGTTTTGAGACTTGGAGAATTTCACTTCTATTCGACTTCTAATGTAATCCTAACTTAATTTCTATAAGACCAACACTTAAAATAGTCATTAAAGTCTTTCAATCTATATTATCAAGAACAAAATAGAGTTTTGACTTAAGTTTGACCAACCTAGTTTAACATCTCCCCCTTTTATATTTTAACAATCTAGATTGAATACTCAAAGTATAAAAGCTCTAACTCTCGAGGATTTAAGTGCTTGGAAGTCAATGGGTATAGTTCCTTTATGGTTCAAGGCAATTTAATGAACACTATAAACACTTAGGCAAGAATTTTAGAGATTTAAAAATTACTCCCCTTCAATCTATACTCTCCCTTAGTTATGATAATTAGTGCATCTGATTATCATTTAATTTTCACATATATTCCAATTTATCTATCCCCTTTTGTCAAGATCAAAAAGAGAGGGAAATGGGAAATAATGAGAAGGACATTAATGAATTTATAATTTCAATCAATTCATAATTGTGTAACAAGCACAATAAGAAGGAATAGATAAGAGATAATGTATAAATACAAAGAAAATAAAATGTTCAATAATAAATACATAATTATATAGAGAATTATTCAAACATATATGAATATTTGATTGCACATATTAAGGCCTTAAGATTAGAAAAACAAAAAAGCATAAAAGAAAAAATAAAGAAATAATGAAAGTGAAGATGAAAAACATAAAATCAAAGAAACTAAAAACTAAAAAGTAAGGGAAATATCATCATCATCATTGTCATCTTCATCATCTTCTTGTTCTTCTTCTACATCATGGCCTTCATTGCCTCCTTCATCATTGTCACCTTCTTCTTCATCCACTTTAGAGTTTGATTCCTCAAAATCTAGTAAGTGACATGGGTCAAGGCCAAGCTTTTCATAAATCTCCATAATGTCACAATAAAGATTATGGAGGAAGTTGAGCTTCTTAAGGATCTTGCCTAATTGTTTAAAGATCTTATCCATCAAGGAAGGTTTAGATGAAGAGGGAGGGGATGCCTAAATTTATAACTTTTCCTTTCTAAGGGCCTTTTCTTGTCTTACTTTAATGACAAGTCTTTCATTTAAGTTAGAGAAGCTTGTTGAAGCCTAACACTTTATTCACTTAGTAAGTATTCATATGTGTTTGCTTTTATTGCCTTGGTATCAAATAGTTAAGGTCAAGAAAATTTTTATTTGGTAGGCAATCTTTGGTTAAAAAGGCTTCATTTTTAGGGTTGAGTGCTCCCACAAATCTATATATGGTAGTGATGTGGGAGGGAAGGAGAAATTGAATCCTTTTAAAGAGGCTCATGTGTGCTAATTGATCAATAAAGTAGTGACCTGTTTGAATGGGTTTATTCTAAATGAAGCAATAGATAAATAAAAAAAGCTTTTTAAGATACATTTTCATTTTCATCACCCTTTGGGTTGATGGAGAAAGTGAAGATTTTATGAAGAAGGCAAAAGGTAAAGTTCCTATTAAGTTTGGCTAAAGATTTCTTAGGGTCATGGCATATCTTAATTGAGATTTGACATTAAAATTTAGTAAATTCAAGATCAAGGGAGGAAAGGTTGAAGGGAACATGTTTCCCGATTTGAAAATTAAAGAGGAAGCAAATTTGGTCATAAGTGATGTAATAGGGCTCACCAAAACACCTGATGAGTAAATGATACATACTTGATCCTATCTCTGCTCATTTGTTAATTTCCATTGTGCATTTGAAATCTTTGACCATTTCTTCATACCTCAGCTTATCTCTAAAGATGAACTCCTCCCATCTAAGGTTGGAGAGATATGTCCTAATTTCACTAGAAAGTCCCAACGTCTCAAGAAGAAATATGGATGGAACCTTGTCTAGAACAATTATTTTCTTTTTATTTGCTTCATATCTTACCTTTTTCCTCTTTCTTATTTCCTTTCATAAGGTGTAGGACGTGAAAAAAAGGTTTGGGCAATCCTTTTGCCTTTTTCACTTCTTGTTGGAGGCTTCGTTAGAGCCATAGAGGATGGTGCCGAAGAATAAAGAAGTGAAGTTGAAAAGATAAAGAGAGTTTGCAAGAATTTGGTGGAAAGTGAATGAATTACGAGGACAGGTGAGAGAGGAAGAGTAAAAAGTTAAAAGAATAAAGTTTGAAGGGTTTAAGTAAGTGAAAATGAAGAGTAAAACAACTAAAAAATGGTTATTTTACATTAAATGAAAGATTGTGTCATTTGGGAAGAAATTAATTAATAACCAACAGTTACATATAAGTTGCCACTTAGGTCACGATCACAAAATATGAAAAATGTGAGGAACATTCAAATTTTCCTTGAAAAATGTGAATAAAACAATTGAAATTTGAAAAAATTTGAAACTTCACAGGGGCGATAGAAAATTGCGAGGTCAAATTTTGAAAAACTTGAAAATCATTCTAGCTTGTAAATCTCTAATATAATCATTTATCTTAATTGCAATTTACAAGTCAATTTCAATACATAAGTTTGAAAAGAAATTTCATAAATGGCCCATCTAATAAGTGATCAATTTGATGTATTGATGATTAATTCATGGAATTGTATATGAAATAACTCAATTGCAAGATGAATTAACTCATCTCAAACATAAAAGCATAAAAAATAAATCAATAACTATGTTAAGCAACTCAATATCAATCAAGCAAACAACTTATGCATACAAGAAGACCCATCTTCAACCTATAGAACTTCCATCAAGCGTCCCTAGTTCCTTTTTGATGAAGTTCATCCTCTCTTCATTAAGCGGCTTAGTAAAAATATCCATAAGTTGGTTGTTAGTGTTAATAAACTGTAATATCACATTACCATTATGCACATGATGTCTAAGAAAATGATGTCTAATGTCAATGTCTTTACTTCTTGAGTGTTGAATGGGATTCTTTAAAAGATTGATAGCACTAGTGTTGTCATATTTTATGGAATGTGATCAACATTTTTGTCATAATCTTTGAGTTATTGCTTCATCCAAAGAATTGGGTGCAACAACACATCATCATATATTCCACTTCGGCAGTGGATAGGCAATTGAAACTTGCTTCTTGATAAACCAAGAAACTAGACATTCATCAATAAATAGGGAAATTTCAAAATTGCTTTTTTCATCCAGTAATCTACTAGCATAATCCACATCCGAATATCCAAATACTAAAGGATAAATTCCTAAGATACCATAATCCTAAATGCAAAATGTCATACAAATATTTTAAAATCCTTTTAACTACTTTTAAATGTGATTCCTTAGGACAAGATTGAAACATGTGCATAAGCAAACACTATATGTAATATCAAGTCTAAAAGTGCTAAGGTAAAGTAGAGAGCCAATCATACCTTTATACTTTTCTCATGAATAGGCTTCCTGAGTCATCCTTGTGTGCATTCATTGGTTTCTTACAACCTTGCATCCTTCCATTCTAAATCTTTTAAGTAGCTACTTTGTAAATTTGGATTGGTTAATGACGATGCCCTCTTTGCTTTTCTTGATTTGAAGTCCAAGGGAAAATTTAAGCTTACCCATCATACTTATCTCAATTTTCTAGTCATACACTTAGCAAACTCTTAGCAAAGAGATTTATTAATAGCACTAAATATAATGTCATTAACACAAATTTAAACAACTAAAGTGTCTTTGTCATGCCTTTTAACAACTAAAGTAGTATCAATCTTGCCTTTTTGAAAATCATTTTTTGGCCCTTGAACATAAGAAGGGGGGTTGAATTGGTGGAAAACTAGAAAAAATTAGAAGGAAGGTGAGATGTTTAGAGATTGGAAGAAGAGTAGAAAGAAAGAACACACAATGTTTATAGCGGTTCGAGTGTTAACAAACCCTACATCGACTCCCCAATTCTTCATTATTGGGCATTTCACTTAACTTAAAATGGTGTTTCCAAGCTCACACCAAACTTGTACAATGTGTTTTGATGGCTCACACATAACCTTACAATTTGTGTTTCAAGGCTCATATAAAATCTCACTTAAATGCTTTGTACAAGCACACTTTAACCTATTACAAGAGTTTTGATAGCTAGGCTAACTCTCAACTTAAATATAATGGTGTTTAATGCTTACATCTAACAATAATAACTCACAATTAAAGAAAAAAAAGTTGTGAAGTAAATTTGCAAGATTTTGGCTATAATTAATGAAATTCTCTTGCATTCATGTCTGTTTGGTAGAGTATTTATAGGCAACATCCACCAAAGAGACATTACTAACAAACTATGCCTAAATCTCTAAGGAAAGCTAGGCAAATTTTGCATTAAATATCTGTCAGACTGATTTCGCGATCACGACTGGCATTTCTCGGTCGCGATTGGCATTTTATGCTCACAAATTTCTAATTTACACAAGAAATGCTGAAATTGTAGTAGAGAACCTCATTTTATGTCCAATGGCTAGTCCACATGTCTTACTACCATTGGTGCTCTAAGAAATATAGTCGTTGTGTTTGACTAACCAACCAAAAGTTGCAGTCGTGATTGAGATTCTTCTTGGACGCAACATAGACTGTGAATTCTTCTATTTGAAAAGGAGAAATCACTCTCTTTGGTCTCAATCCCGACAAGTGCTTCGGCCTCACGAATTTTGATATCCCAATGGTCGTCCTGAAACTTGGCATGTTGTGGTTGTAGACTCAGTTCCTTCCTTTCAGCTATAAAATTCGCGGTCACGACTCTAGATACAAACACCACCACAAATCTCTTTGTGTGTCATTCAAGTCTTCCTCGGTTAGATCGCGGCTATGATTTCCTTTGCGAATTCATCTAGCCCAAATTCATACATCCTTGTTGCAAGGTCACAGTCACGATTTAGAGGATCCTAATCGTAAATTTGGATGCCTTACTCAATACTAGAGATTTAGACTTCCATTCAACTTTAATGTAAACCTAACTTAGAAACTGTAAAAATAACACTTAAATAAGACATTAGTACCTATTAATCTTTATTGCCAAGATTAAAAGAGGCCTTTGACTTAGGTGTGACCAACCTAATCCAACACATTTTTTAGGAGGAATGAATTAGACCTTTCATACCAAGCTCTAGAAGTTTGCTTCGAACCATACAAGGCTTTTGTTAGTTTGAAAACATGGTTAGGCAAGTCATGAGATTCAAAGCCTGGAGGTTGTTCCATATAAACTTTATCTTTAATAAAACCATTTAAAAATACACTTTTAACATACATTTGAAAAAGTTTAAAATTCATGTGACATGCATATACTAAAAGAATTCTAATGGCAGCTAACCTTGCAATGAGGGCAAAGGTTTCATCATAGTTTATATCTTTCTCTTGGTTATACCACTTAGGAACTAATATAGGCTTTTTCCTATTGATACAACTTGTTCTTTAGATGTCTCACAAGTGATAAGCTCCTTTGGTTGATTCTTAGAATCCCTATAATCCTTGGGTAGTCCTTGGACTTGGTTTTCTTCTTATTGGGGTTGAACTTGTTCTAACTCTTTAGGTGACTCTTGCTCTTTAACTTCAATCACACTTTCCTTTAAAGTAAAGTTGAGCCCTAGCTTTTCAAAGTCACTATAAGATCATCAATAAGAGAACCTTTCCCAAGATCAAGCTTACTAGACTCATCAAATACAATATTCATGGACTTTTTATTGAAGACCTTATAGGCCTTACTACTAGTGGAGTAACGTAAAAATATGCCCTTATTAGTTTTTAAGGCAAAATTTCTATGGTTGTCCTTGGTATTCAAGATATAGGCATTTACATCCAAAGACTCTAAAGTATAAAAGCTTGGGCTTCTTCCATTCCATAGCTCATAAGAAGTTTAATTTAGAATGGGTCTTTTAAAATAACAAGAGGTATTAATGGCTTCAACCAAAAATTAATTCAGTAACTCATTGCATGTCATTTGAGTTTGATGTGATGTTTAGAAAAGTAATTTGGAACTTTGATTGGCCTCCGATAAGGTCCATGTAGATGAGTACCCAATGGTAAATGACCTAGGTGTTCCCATGATAAGGTAAAGGCGATATGGTTTTAATTCTTTATTTGACTTAATTAGGTTTAAGGGCTACTTTTATTTAGGTTTGATCTCATGTTTTAAGGGATAACTTTGTTTGATTTTGTAGGTTAGAAGGATCGATTAGTGCATATTTTATCCATAGATTTGATTGCATGATTATCGCCTCTTTTATACTTAATGATGTACCCATATCCCATGATGAATGTTTGTATAATTTAAAGGACATGCACTACATGTATGTTTATGATCATCTAAACTAGACCCAGGAATCAATAAGTTAAATTTATAAATATGAACCAAAGATACCTAAAGGTTAGACCCTAAAATCTAAGCGATTTGAGAGTGCCTAACTTTTTTCTCATGTTGTATCAATTTTTTAATCCAATTTCTAATAGAGTGATATAGCCCGAGTAGTACCATAGTACCATCTCTCTTCTATCTCTCATTGGCCGCCTAATTTCAAAGGGGTTTCCACCTATGGAGAGGCCCCAAAGGATGCCTCATTGATCCAAACATTTGTCATTGAATGAAGTTAAGTGTGTCATACTGTTATATTGCAATTATTAAAAATATACTGTAGATAAAGCTAATAGTTAATTTTCAAATATTATTTTTAAAATGTTCAATAAAAAATCTCATGAAATAAAAAGGAACTTAAGCTCTTCAATTTGATATTCTTACCACATTCATTTTCTTTAAATTACTTAAGAAACTTGAGCTTTGAGGTACTTTAATTGTTTGCATCATAATATATTTTTCTAATTCATTTAAACCTCAACACTGTCTTAAGTACTTTAATTGCTTGCATCACCATATTTGTTTTTCAATTAATTTAGACCTTAAAACTATGGGCTTGCCACATTATTTACATTCATTTTGTCTTCATTTATTATATCATTTCTATAATTATGGCTTTTGGGTGAGAATAGGTATCACAACTTCAATGACAGTCACATATCACCCATGAATGAAGAATATGTTAAATTAGCTACTACACATGTTCTTTTTTATTGCATGGTGAAGAATGATGATTCGATTATTGGTAAGGTTTTTGAAAGCTTCAAATTGGCATTTCTGTTTAGGACATGCTAATTCTGATTCTATGAAAATCTTATAATGCCTAGTTTTTTGTAAAAAAAAAAAATCAAATCCTTGACTTGAAAATAATTTTGTTATGTTGTTATTTCACAATATATACCTGTTAGCCCTAGGCACCAAGAAGGAAGGGTTGAATTGGTGTATAAAAATTAAAATTGAAAAAGAGAAGAGAAATGAGATAAGAGGAAACACAAGGTTTATAGTGGTTCGGGTATAGTCGACCTTACATCCACTCCCCAATTCTTAGAAATTGGGTATTCCACTATCTTTCAAAGGCGTTTTAAAGCTTACACCAAACTTTTACACTTGTGTTTTGAAGGCTCACACAACAATCTATACACTTGTGTTTTAAGGCTTACACAATAACCTTTACAACTTGTGTTTTAACAGGCTCACATAACAACTTGTCTTAGTGTTTTGACAGGCTCACACTATAACCTATTACACTTCGTGTTTATGCTCACACCCAATAATGACTTAAAGAATAGAAAAGAGTGAGTAGCAAAATTGCAAGAGTTTGGGTACAAAGTTATTAATTCTCTTACATTTACATATGTTTGGTGAGGTATTTATAGCCTCTACCCACCAAAGAGACGTTGTAATAAAACTGGTACAAAATCATCAAAGTGTGCTAGATAGATTTTCACATTAAATGCTTGATAGTCATGAATCGCGGCCGTGAATTCCAAATTCCATAAAGAAAACTCCATTTGTGTCTAATGGCTAGTCCACGTGGCAGCTTCTGATTAGTTCACCAGAAAAATATAGTTGTTGTCTTTCGCCTACTCTCAAAAGTAGCAGTCGCAATTTATCTTGTACAGGACGTGACTCTAGATGCGAATTCCTCTACCAAAAGTGTTCAACTTCTTCTTTTGGGTTCACGGTCGCTACCAACAAGTTTCCATCGCAATTTTTGACTTCCAACGGTTACCTGGGGCACTTGTCAAGCTGTGATTGTGGACTTGATTGCATCTTCAATTACTTCAAAAATCACGGTCGAGACTGAAGCAAGCTTTACATCGCGAATTCGTCTATCACTTTTTAAGTTCTTCCTTTGGATGAGTCACGGTCGAGAATGACTCTACGATTTCATCTATCTGATCTTATAGCAAGTCTCTTCATGGATCGCTGCCGTGAATCTTAGATTGTGATCGCAATTTTAAAAGTTACTTAACATTCTTTGAAGACTAAGATTTCTATCCAACTTTTAACTTAAAGACTAACAAAAAAGGCTACAAAACAACACTAAATTGAATCATTAGAAATGATCAATCCCTTTGTCAATATCAAAAGAGGTCCAAGACTTAGGGTTAACTGCCCTAGTCCAACAATCTCACCCTTTTTTATTTTGACAACTTAGATTGATCCTTAAGTGAAAAAGATGCAGGAAAGTGAATTTGGATTGTAATATGATTCAATGAATGCTTATGACAAAAATTGCTAAATACATCATTCATTCAATCAAAGGTGAAGTCAATAAAATAATAAGTATGTTACTCCCCCTCAACTTATGCTATAGTTTTTCTCAAGTTATTGTTTTCATTATTTTCTCCCTTTCACAATCTCTCCCCCTTTAGTAAGATAAAAAAAAAGGGTATATAAGGGAAAAAAGAGATTGATGCATCAGTATTCATAAGGAGCAAACATAATGTAATGGATAAGAGAATAAACATCAATCCCATAAGATAGCAATGTTTGCAAAGAAACAAGTTTTATATATATTCATAACTGTGAGATCACAATATTTGTAAAAGAAAATAAACATAAGGAAAGTGAAAAATCAAATACAAAAGATCCCTAATCTAGAGTAGTGGAGAATCATCTCCGGAAGATGGTGTCTCTAGTGCTTGTTTTGCTCCCTCTGCTTTGTCTCCATCCTCTATGTCATCTTCGTTGCCATCCCCATCTTGTGTATCTTCAAATTCGGTGAAGTCTGGAAGATGGTATATATTATTATGTTGTTATTTCACAATATATACCAACTATCCATTAAAACTTATTTTTCTTCCCTAACCTAAGTTATTGGGTCTGGTTTTAAGTAACAACTATTATCTAACTTTAATATTATGTCAAGGGATTTTATTAAAGATATCTTTTTAAGAGACTTTCTCTTTACAATAAGAGAGGAATGGTTTTATTCCAAAATTACAACTTATAATTGATCATTGGGCTTGGTAAAGTCTCAAACTTTGTTTGGATGATCATTTATTTCTACTATAATTCTAAGAGCCTTCATGTGTTAATGTTGTAGCTTAGTCTCCACCATATTAATTATTTAGGTACTCAATCTATAACCTATGAGAATATTTACTTCTTGCAAATTCATTGTTGATCATTATCTTAGCTCTTAAGATAATACCTAGTTGATGCTGGTGAAATAGGATAACATCACAGTGTTCATAATCTCACTCTTAACAATGAAAGAGAATAGTAATTTATTGTGGTCAAACTCTTATAAATTTAATTCTCAACTCTTTAATCATAATTTCTTTGTACTTGAGTTGTAAAGGTTAGGTGTGAGCCATTAAACACCATTGAGTTTGGATTTTAGAGTGATCTTTAGTGTAAAAAACTCTTATTGGAAAAACACTTGTAAAGATTGTGTGTTAGTCTTGGAAAACACATTGTGTAAGTTAGGCGTAAGCTTATAAAACACCATTGAGTGATAATGAAATACCCAATTGGAGAATTGGGGAGTGGACATAGGGTTTGTTAACACCCAAACCACTATAAATTCTTTGTATCCATTCTTCTCCTACTCTTTCTTTAATTTTTCATTATTTATTAACCCTTTAAAATTTTAAATTTTTCACCAATTCAACCCCCTATTCTTGATGCACATGGGCCAACAATATGCAATTTTATGTATTTATACTTTGCATATTCAATCTATATTGTCAAAATAAAAAAGAAGGAGATTATTAAATTGGGTTGGTCAAATTAAAGTCAAAACTATCTTTAGTCAAACCAAAATCAAAACTATCTTTTGTTCTTAACAATATATATTGAAAGGTTCTAACATCAATTTTAAGTGTTCTTGTTGCAAATATTAGGTTAAAATCTCATTGAAAGTTGAATGGAGTTGAATTGAAGTGAAATGCTCTAAGTATTAAAATTTGTCTCCTAAGTTGCAATCAAGACTTGAAGGTCACGATTGCTACTCCAAGAAAAATGTTAGATCAAAGTGGATAGTGCAGTTCATGGTGCTAGTTATGATGAACGGTCTACATTCAAATGACTTAGGAAGAACTCCAACATCTAAACAAATGACTTGTCAAGCCAAGCCACATGTCAAGGAGTTGTTTGAAGATTCGAAAGCCACGATGGCGAAATAGTGTAGCGACCAAGACTCAGTCTCAACTTGCTTTCAAATTCTCCAATGTGATTCGCAATAAGGGCATAACGTCCACTTTCTCGATGTTGTTTCAAGTAGCAACCACAACATATGGAATCCATTAGAGGGTAGCAACGACTAGTTTTTTAATGGACCAATGATAGACTACCACATGTAACTAGTCGTTAGACACATTTAAAGATTGCAATCGAGAAAAGACTAAATTCAAAGCGAAATGCAATTTGCGACCATCACTTGCCTATGACAAATATTAAATGCAGGATTGCCACCTTACTTTGGAGATCTAGAGTTAGTTTTATTTATAACGACAATTTGGTAATTGTAACTTATAAACACTCCACCAAAATGGCTTTTAATGTAGGAGAATAGCATTTAATTATGGCTATGTGATTTTTGGACTCCTTAACTCATTTGTTTTTTGTGCTTTGACAAGTTGAAGATTAGGTGTTAGCTTTAAACACTTGAGATTGGGTTTAGAGTAAGCCTAATAAAGAAAAACTCTTGTTAGGTTTAAATGTGAGCATTGAGAAAACACTTATAAAAATTGTATGTGAACCTTGGCAAAACACATTGTTGTAAGTTAGGTGTAAACTTGTAATATTCTTGTTAGTTAGTGAAATACCTAATTGCAAAATTAGGGAATGGATGTAGGATTTATTAATACATAAACTACTATAAATTTGCTTGTGATTATTTTTCTCCTACTTTTTCTCTAAACTTTAAATTACTTGCATTCCCTTCAAATTTAAAATTTTTCATCAATTTAATCCCCTTTTTGGTGCACAAGAGCCAACATTAATCATTTAACTAATTAATTAATTATTTAATAAAAATAAAAATAAAAAGTTATTTAAACTTTATTATTATAATTATATCATGCAATGCGTGAGTTTACAATTAATATATATTATTAATTTCAGTCTTAAAGTTAGTTTTAAACTATTTTTTGTCATTTATCAAATAATTATGTATAATATAATCTCATATTATTTTACATTATGTTACAAAAAATTGTCATATCAAAAAATGTCAAAACAAAAATTAAAAAAATTCAACTGTCATATAAAAAAATAAATCTTCTAAAGAAAGTCAAGATCATATAAAAAATTTTGAAAAAAAAATTAAAAAATTTTACAAGTAAAAATTCTAAACAATTTCTAAATTGAAATTAGAAAAACTAAATAGTAAAAATTTTAAACAAGAAACTAAAATTTAAATTATTCTATTACTTGTTCAAAATTTTAAATATATGAAGACAAACAACGGTCTAATAAATTATCAAGAATTATTTTATTCAAGTTTAATAAATTTTTTCTTAAATTATGTCACATAACATTGAAAATATGAATCAATACAATCTTTTATTATAACTACCTCACATATTCATATATAACATTTATATTTTAATTTTATTTTGAATATGAAATACTTAATATTATTTTTTTGATTGATTATTAAAAATTACTTCATTGTTTAAGAAAATTTCTCTTAAAATTATATCACAAAATTAAAAGTATAAACTAAAAAATATTTTTTAGTCCAACTAACTCACTACAAAATTATAAATGTTATAAACTTATTTTATTAATTTATTTACTTGATAATAACTATTTTATAAAATAATTAAATTGTAAATATATTAAATATTATTTTTTTAATTATTCAAATGATTAACTAATTATTTAATAAAATAAATATTAAAATTATTTAAAACTTATTACTATAATTATACCGTCAGTAGATTTGTGACCAGTAACAATGAAATTCCAAGCAAAGCTTTCTTTTTTTCTTTTTCTTTTTTTTAATATACGAGCTGTAGGAGAGAGTGCTTGCACAGCCCTCGTTGCTGTCATTGTCAATTGGCTGCAATATAATTGATATGAAGTGCCAATCAAGTCTGAATTCGACGGCCTGATTGGAGAAGGTTCACTAGAGTGGAAAATTTTGTGAATCAGGATTAGACATCATTTTCTCGACGAGCCTTTTCATCTTGAGACAGTCCTCCAAGCCAAAATTCGTCCTCTCTCAGTTCTAGCAGTAAGGATTTTAAGGCGGATTTTAAAATCCAGGAGATTTTGACCGATGTCTTTAGTATCTGGAAGGAGATTAGCCATAATGGGTCAGATTGGTCTAATAACAGTGACCCGTCAGTCTATTATCAATGTTCAGTACCAAAATCTAACCTATCACAATCTTTTCTTTAAACGGAAACAGAAAAGACAAAAACAAAACAAACTCACTCTAGTTGGCCTTATACCTTTCCATTCTATAAGGGGGTTTATGAACTCTTATTTCAGTAATCCCCTGGGCGTGCTGCTACTTGTGAACTTTATCTGACTCTGTAAGGGATTTGCGTGACTGGAAAGGGCTTACTAACGCAAATTTGTTGCCCATCATGCATATTCATGTGGTCCACAGCATAATCGCATCTGCTTTTACATGACTAACGGGCTATGCTTAGCTGACAAAATAAGGGCAGTGGTCCGCAGGAAAATATACATTGTTATATATATATATTTCAAAGAGCGACAATCAGCACGCACCCACACTGAAACCAAGAAGTCAACATCTTCTCCAGCAATCATCTAAGCGCAATCCCCAACCATCTACTATTTTGCCATGTCTACAATTAAGGGAAGACAAATTTGGCTACGACAAAGAAATGAATAAATGCTATATGCACTAAATAAATTTGTTCTTTAACAAATACGGTCACAGCAGATATTATCCTGTCTTAATTATTCCAATAAACAATGAGCATTGTCCACTGGCATTGCCTGGCCTCAGATTATGAAAACAATTTCAGAAGAAATATGGCATTGGTATTGTATCTGTGCAGTTGATGATCTTAATTGACCAAAGCTGAGGATGAGCTAAAATATTTACCATGTATCGACAAGGAACTCAAACAGCTCCCGTTGAAAACAGCTGAGAAGCAAGCTTAACTACACCCCACATCGGTGCATCATACTGCTTGAAATAATTTATCTAGATATCAGTGATATGATCATACTTAAGGACAATGGTTCATCAAATTTACAAAAATCAATAGATCATCTTTCTGCCCTGGCTTTTGGATGATAAAAGTATGAGAATGTTACAACTTGTAAGAGCCCTAATGAATAATTAATGTCTAGGCCCTTGAGACAGCAAGAAAATATAAAACTATACAACTCACCAGATAAACTATATCAAAGGCTGTGCGGTAGCTAGCAAGATTGTTCGCAATATTATCATTCCTGTAACAATAGCACATGGTAATTCATTATTTACCACATCAACATAACATAAAAAATTCATTTTCTCGAACTTTCGAGTTAATTATTTATCATATTCTGAATTATATCTATAAGCAGAAGCAAAAACATAATAAACAAGAAGATTCTAAAAAAGCGTTTTTTAAAAGCACTGGACAACATGGCAGTGAGAAGCCCTTCTAATTCATAAATGAAAATAGCAGACAGCTTTACACAAAATAATTTTATAGTTTCTTTTCAGGAAAAAATTTATTGCATGATTTAACATTATAATATATACACATGGGGAACAATTTGACATTTCTACCCATGAAATCAAACTGCAAGACAATGAACCCAAGATGTTTTCACTGGCTGACCAGACTCTACTAACTGCTACCCATATGCAATAGCGTAAATTTGCTATGCTCCAATCCAAGTGTCATGCATTTCAAACACAGGACTTGATCTGTAAGACCAAATACTAATGACGGTTTTGCAGATTAACAACAAAAATGAAGAAACAATAACTAATTATTTATTTGAATAAAATTCAAATAATTAAAACGATGACACATTTTATAAAGGTCAAAATATGTAATTCACAACAACCTCATCTAACTTATTCTTATAAGTGCTAATATGTAAAATATTTAAATTTTATCAATTTCAAAAGAAATATAAGTGAGTAATCATGGGTTTTAGAATATTATTTCAAAACTCTTCAATTTTATTTTTGTCTTCTAACACAAAAATATCAATAATTAAGAACCTTCTTCTCCCTACTGTAAAGAAATAATCATTAACCAATAATTTTTTCAGTAAATCGTAACTTATTTATTAGCCATTAGTGACATCACAAAATTTCCCACCACATTAAGCACAAAAGAATCTCACCACACCTCTGATGCATGAAGACAGCAGAAGGGAAGCATTTCTGCATTTTGGAAACATTTCCCTTCAAAAACTCACCAAAATGGGCACGAAAAGTTTTGGGCCCTCCTCAATTCTTTAGAAAAATAAAACATGTTCCCTATTTGCAAACACATTTCTTTGGTTGGAAAATAAAATGGATCAGTCATAACCTCAGTCCTCATTGTTGATCTACCTTCTCTTCCCCACTGACGTGCAACTTGGCCAGAGAAGGTGAACCAGCTGTCAATGATGGCAACAGAAGATCAAGTTGGCAACGGTGGCTGAAAGTGAATCCTCACCACTGCAAACAAAACCCTCACTCCTCTCATCAATTGTTTCTGCCACTTTCTGCCCTCCATTCAAAGACATGATCAAATGGCCAAGTTATTGGTGACGGCAATGCAAGGCGGCAAAAATCAGCATGGTTATTTTTATATTCTCTCATATTTTTTCTGGGTTTAAGTGTTCTTTACATTCAAATTTTTGTTTTTTTTTCTTTTTTTTCATGTGTATGTGCTATTTATGTAACAAATATATACTTGTAGACAATGAGTTTTTATTTTTTGAATATCTGATTTGCCATTATCATTCTATTTATTTTTCTACAATTAATGTTGATTTGGATAATTATCTTTGATAGAATTTTTAGGTATGATTTGATCATTATTTGCTTCAATAATTATATTTGTATACACATGCACACACAAATATATCCTAATATTTTTAATATTTATATGCTTCCCTCACATTTCATTTCCTACATTTTTAAAAAATATCGTTTTCCCATGTCCGTTTTCACATTTTCCATTCTCGCATTTCTTGTTTCTATGCTACTTTGCACCACGCATGAAGAAAATACCAAAAGACTTTGCCACTTTTCCATTATATCTATCAATCACTTCATCAGTTGGGGAATAAAGAAAAATTTTAGTACAAAATCCTATAATAAAAATTGCAGCAACATCATAAAACAATTCTACTTGTTTTATCCTAATTAACAAATTATGCAAATACTATTCGAAAATATAATACTCAAATCATACTAGTTAAAACAGTGTTCTAATGCAACGCATCTGAAATGCTTCAATGACCACATGATAAATGTTCAACTTCTATCAATAGTTTCCTTTTAGCAAAGCAGAAGATAATTAAGGGAGGGAGGTTTTACTGCAAACTTGTCATAACTCTTTTCCAATGTTTTTCATCTTAGATTGGAACATGCTAACGTTAAACCTATCAAAATATAAGCGATCACTCAGTCCAAACTTTTTCACCTATACATGCATGTAATAACAATCAACGCTTTCTGTTGAGCAAAAGCAACAGTATGATCAAATTGTTAAAGATTATCAAAATCCTCTTGACAAAGGTCAACCTGAAGTGGACTTCTGTTACATCTATTTCCTATCAAGTTATGTGAGTTACATGGTATGGACATGCTTCAACTAGCTATCCAAAAATTATTCCAGAATCTGTCCTCAATTCATTTCACAAATTACTTGTTTAACAACCATTACCTGTTGGTCACAACAATACTATAAGACAAATAAATGAATCACTAAATCTCCTACCCATTGTCCACTGATCTCAAATGTCTCCTTTATTCCCAAGATTGACAGACATATTATACAATCACTCTTCTGTTCTTCTTGATTGGACATTGGGACTTGTGCGTTTTCTCCACAATTCTGATGATATCTATCCTTGTTCTACATCTACCGACTAGAATTATAACATCACCATATGTCGCAATTAGCATTTTCTTCACTATTGATCAGCCAATTCATCAACATAAAGACTATAAATTAAGATATTTGACACGGCATTTCTAGTTGGATATTTCATGATAAAAAAAATTAATGAGACAAGAGGCATGAGCAATAACTAGTCTTTGACTGCATGCTTTTCTTGTGCTTATAAGAACATAGCTTTCCCATCACAGCCAAGCTTCTGATTCCTTGGATGTTAGGACCACTATTACCTTGCAGTGATAAATTATAGGAGAAAGTATGAAAAAGCTTTCTGTGGTTTCACAATTTTACACTTTGGAGGACCTAAGATTGAACACCATTAGCACTTTTATGCCAAACCACTAACATTGTTAATTAACAATGATGTGGGGCTAAGATGGCAACAATACTTAATGGAAAAAGATTTTTCTGAGTGGTTTGGCAGCAAAGTAAGTTAGTGGCCATAACCAGTAACCTACTTCGCTGCCAAATCACTGGGAAAAATGTTAGTAAGTTAGCGGCCAAAACCAGTAACCTACTTCACTGCCAAATCACTGAGAAAAATGTTAGTAAGTTAGAGGCCAAAACCAGTAACCTACTTCGCTGCCAAATCACTGAGAAAAATGTTTTTTTTTTTATTAAGCATTCTTGTCATCTTAGTACCACATCATTAGTAATTAACAATGTTATTGATTTTGGCCTAAAAGTACTAATGATGCACAACCTCCGACTCTAAATTGTTATGAAAAATTTCATGGGCTCCAAAGTATGAAACCATGAAATCACAGGATAATTTTCCATAGTCTCATAAATTACAACTGTTTATGAACAAGTTTGACATTTCCTCAATTTGATCCTTTGGGTATATACTTATTCGTTTGTCGATTGCTTTTGAAATTATGTGACACACTCAATTTCAAATAATTTCAGTAATTGTTTTGTTTAGACAACAAATAAAAAACTTATATTATACATTATTAAGCTTTTATTAAGCTTATTAAGCATTTTCAACTCTCTTAACCTTATATTTTTCTTTAGTTATTGAGTAATTCTGAGATATAATGTATCCTGTTGAAGTTTTATTCAATGGAAAGAAAAGAAATTATAGTCAAACCTAGATTCTTTCTCTTTTTTATTTGAGAATTATAATTCCCATAGAATCAAGAACTTTTGAAATCATGGTCATCTTTTACCTCCATTAATATTTAGTATCGACGAATTTTTATAGTTAATTTTATATATATATATATATAACTCATTGTATGCCATCTCTGTATACATATAACCATCCTTTTATTTTAAGTTTGTTTGTAATTTGCTTTATATAATTAAGGTGAAATAACCATTTCTTTAAGTGAGAGAGAGAGAGAGAGAGAGAGAGTTTATCTAAGGGTTGCTTCTTTTCTTCTCCAACATATAGTCTTCATACAATTTGTAAATTTTTACTTATTTTATTTTGGAAATTACTTGAAAATCTGGTAAAAGTTGACTGAAGTAGTATCCACTTCCTTAAAAAGAGATAGAGAAAGACTCTAAGGAAAAATTCTAGTACACACTCAATTCACCATGTCACTGTGTATGATTTCCTTTAAATTAGATAGCATTTTGTAATTTTTACACTAATTCATATCGAAAGTATATTGTATAAATTTTTTCTTATTGGATGGTTTACCACGAACTCAGTCCATAGAAGAGTTTCTACTATCCCAGGGTTACTTAGCTTTTTCTCCAACATATGGTTTTCATACAATTTCTCAGTTTTTGCTCATTTTATTCTGGATATCTTTGGACCACACAGTAAGGGCTGATTGAAGTTTTAAAATTGTGGCCTTTTTACTTTTTTACATGGGGTAGAAAGTTAACTTGGTTCTAAAGGCATTTAGGCTCAACAAGTTTTGGGTGGTGATCAAGTTTTCGGGCACTTGCTGTTCAGTAGACAGCTAACAGCTTTAGGTACATATTTTAGCTTCATTAAATATTATATGTTCAATTGTCCAGTTTTGTTTTTTTCCTAGCTAGCAGTTCGAAAATAAAATTTGCAAATATACAAGATTTCTTTGTCATATATAATTATAATGAACTTAAAAGATCGAAAAGTACATCAACTACATAAAATCACAAGTTGAGAAATTATATAGACTGTGCAATGCATGTGTTGGAGCCAAACTAATACACATTAGGGATGAAGATTAAGCAATTTTACAAACTTACAGGAACCCTACAGAAATTCGAGTTTGATAGCCCAAACCATCAGACATTCCCAAGTCACCCAGGTGATCACCAAGAAGCAGCACATTGGTTCTCTTCTTCATTGAGGCATTGTCATCAACTGGCCTATCAACATCACCAAGATGATCATGAACAGGAGCAGCCATATCAAGAGCATGTTCATTTTTATTCAGACTATGAATTAGCTTCCCTGTGATAAAAGTTCAAACAGAATAATCCTGATATTAAAGAATTAGTAGCATTATCACAAATGATACATCAATATTCTCAAATTGTAAAAGAAAACATTTAAAAGAATTACTAATGATTAACATGTATATGTGATTAATGAGAAGCTAAATTCTCTAGCCTTTCTATAAACCAAGAAGGCATAGACCATTTACTTCAATGCAAAAAAGATGGTGTTATGAAACAACAGGCTATTAATTGTATCTTTAAATTAAGTAGTTTACTCCATATGTATTTAATATGGGTAGTTTAGAAGATGGTAGGAAGTTGCTAAGTAGTACAAAGTTATTTTGTGACATTAATTGTCCATATCTATAGG
The DNA here is from genome assembly GCA_949677035.1 of Omphalea diandra. Taxonomy (NCBI): domain Eukaryota; kingdom Viridiplantae; phylum Streptophyta; class Magnoliopsida; order Malpighiales; family Euphorbiaceae; genus Omphalea; species Omphalea diandra. The sequence goes on from CATIWR010345562.1 coordinate 32,844, forward strand.
AGTAATGTTATTGTGTTAATATTGCTCTTTGTATCTAAAAGTGAATGTCCAAGAGGGAAAACAAGCAGTATTTCATCCAAAAAATTTATGTTTTTAAGAGATCATAAGGTTTCAAGCCCATCCTTTGCTTTGATTTTCAATCAGATCAACCTATAACTAGATTCAAATCCTGGGACCATAACAGAAGGCCAACAGACATTAGCTTAATTGGTAATTTATCGAGTCCTATTCATAGGTGTTGGGAGAAAAAGGAGATGATGTAGTACAAAGAACAATAATTTAAAAACATAAAGGAAAACATAAATAGGTTTTAATCAATTTAGTTGATAATCATCCAAAAACAAAATTGACAATAGAAAACCCTTAATATTATTTATATAAGGTGACAAAAACAATTTGAACCCTATTAATAAAGTTGAAAACCAAAATAATAATAATAATAAGGTATGAAGCCGCAATCAGATGTCAGTTCTCCCAATCAAAACACTTCTGCCAATTGCTTATAAATTAGGTGACAATCATTAAATCAAATCATGGTAGCAGGCACAGCAACTCTTTAGAATAAAAGCTTAAAAGGCATACTTATGTTCAAATACCAGGAAAATAAGCTACATTTTAATCATACAATGCAGGATGGACTAAAATGATACCTTTAAAAGAAATCAGGAAACCATCATTGTCAAATACCATTCTATTAGAGACAATCTTGACATTTTTAAAGGATCTGTGAGCTTTCTGCCTCAAGACCTGGCACAGTAAAAAAGCACATAGACCAAACAAAAGGGCACAAATCAGTCCCAAAAATCAAAGATTAAAAGTTAAATGGCCTGCCAGAAAGCATATCTGATAAACTTACCTCTTCTATGATATCTGCAAGGCCTGCCGAAAAAATAAGAACAGGAACGTCTCTTTCCTGCAAATTGTAAAGACAAAATAGTATAGGTGAGTCAGTTGACATGAATAACCCCATCTTAGAAACTTGTGAATGGTAGACATATTGTGGTCCAATGTGGATGGATTAGTATAGGTGAGTCAGTTGACATGAATAACCCCATCTTAGAAACTTGTGGATGGTAGATATATTGTGGTCCAATGTGGATGGATTAGGACCTGAGATTGTGGATGTTCTTTCTCCACAGTAATAGTAGATGAACAGTGCCCAATTTAACAGATGAGATAGTTGGAGTCTTGACAGGAATAGAACTATGAATTTCTGACATATTACATGGCGCGAACCTGGTAATTTGGTTTAAGAGTAAAATGATGAGATAATTGTGGGCCCATTACTTCTAAATGATTCATTAGTGAGTGAGTTCAACAGCTTCTGATAATAAACTGAATATTTTGTCAAATAATGGATGAGTTGTTGGCTAGCCTTAAGAGGAAGCAGTGAGGGGAGGGCAAAAGGTGGAAGATCTCTAGAGGGAGAGGAATCCAAGAGGAATTTGAGTCGTTTGTTATTCATATAATGATATCAAGTTGTTGTATGTGATAAATTGTTATGTATGGATGTAGAACGTATTATTCAGAATAGAACTAATAAAACAAAAAAAAAAAAAAATACTACACAAAGTAATCCCTAATATTTCTACAGCCACCAAAAACTTAAAATTTGAAAACAAAATGATTCTATCTGTCGCATTTGAACCCCAATTAATTGTTCACAAAATGGTGTAATTTATCACATTTGTCATTCATGTGTAAATACTTATCAGCGAAAGATAAGATTTACCTCAAGAAACTCAAATAGTTCAATAACACCCTCCCTAAAAGAGATAGCAGAAGTAGCAACAGACTCCCTAATTGCATCATATGTAAGGCCTCCCTCGATAAGAAGATTGTGGGTTTTCCCCCACCTGCATAGTGGAACTAGCATCTTCAGTTTCTCACAACAGCTACAAAAGCATCAAAATTGTAATATTCCTAAAACTTCATTACACAATTAATTAACATGATATTTGTACCATTTAGGTGCTTATCAGCAGTAATAGCCATTTATAGTGAGGTAGAATAGCCAGCTAGTTCAAGCACTAATATAGAAGCAGCAACACACCATTCTTCCATAAGCTTGGTTTTCTCTTGGATTGCAATATTCGGGGAGAATTCAAGAGGATGATAGTAGTCATACAATGCCTGCCTCTTAGCATCATACTCTGGGTTCCCCTGCCGTAAAATCCCATGACTGCCTAATAGATGCCATTAAAGAGAATCAAATATCAGACAATTCCGAATGAAGGGAAATAGTAGAAACATACTTTGCCCCCGACGGCCATTCACAAAATACTTGGTTAGTGTGGCATCAAAATCTGCAATTACCTGACACATAAACTCCAATACAAACTATTAAAAAGTAAAATGAAGTTAAATTAAAGGGGAGAAATGAGAACGTGTATAAAATGAGGAAGAAATGAAACCTGCAGTTGAGACGGACCGGCCAAGCGAATTGCATAAATTTTGTTTTGAAGAGATTGAATATCATCTACCACTGAAACTTTCGAAAGATCATGGCCCTCCATTGCGACTCGATTCTTGAAACTAACACTGCAATACCAAACCCTACAAGAAAATAAACACAAAGCACAAAACAGCTGAAACAAAACAATGTGAATGAAAGAAAAAATGAATATGATTTTGAATTGAAAAAAAGGAAAAAAAAAATAACCTGCGAGGAAAGAAGAGAGCGCACTGCTTGGGAGCGCTTAAACGAACAGGAAGACTGTAGATACTGCTATGCAATCGGTAACTCATTATAAAACTCACATAGTCGCATTACATTTTATTTTATTATATTTATTCAAGGATAAAGGACCAAATTGTGCGTCACACCGTTGATTCAAAATCACTATTTTTAGAATGGGATGGAATGTTAAAGAGACTAATCGAAGGGGATGCAATAAATAAAGTTAGTTAAACACTTACTAGGGATGTGATCAAACCATCCCCTCAGTTTTAAAAACTCAAAACTCGAACTAAATCTACCTTTAATTTTTAAGCTCAAAATAATGTTCAGTAAAATACTCGAATATTCAAATTCGATTAAATTAATCTCATTTATTTATATAATTTTTTTATAAATCTTATAAATTAATATTTGATTTAAAATAAACTTAATTGTTAATATTATAAATATATTTAAATTCGATTGGACTTGTAAGTCTCTCAAATCAAATATTTTAATACTTAAATTTGACTCGTTTGACTATTTGAATAACTCGAGTTCAATCTCAGTTCAATTAATCTCGAGTCGATATCAGGTAGTTTGTGAGATGTTTCTATTTTATTTACACACTAATGCTTACATTATCCATGGTAATGCAAAGAGAGGTGAGGAAAAGGTATTTTAAAGAGAAGGGAAGGGAGTTGAAAGAGGGAAAGAGAAAATTTCACTATTATATTTGGTTATATAAATGAATGAGAAGAGAATGACATATTTATATATTAAAAGACAAAAAAAAAACCCTTAACTTAATATATAAATGATAAAATTAAATTATTTATCTCTCAACCTTTTATACTTATCAAACATTTATATCTTATATGCTATAAAAAAAAAATTAAAGTAGAAGCTAAAACAATATATTATTTTACAAAATAGATAAAATACATATGGTTTATATTACTTTTAATTGTGTCATGTCATGTATTTTTGAAATAAAGATTAATAAGCAAACTAATACCATAAATTGTATATAAAATTATATGCATAAGCGGGCATAGTCATTGGGAGATTTGTTGAAATAAATAACTTCAATTAACATGTTTTAACTAGAAAAAAAAATATTATAATTAACAAGTCAATAACTCATTAATTCATGACTATTCCAGCAAAACTTTTTATGCAGATTTTAGCAATTAAATTGATGAATTATTAAATGTGGTTAAAGCACTAGACCATACAGTATTGCACATTACAATACAATTTGTATTGTAAAAAAATATAAGAAATAGTCATATGTATAAGGATATGGAGAAAAAACCAATCCAAGGAAAATTCTTAGATTAATGATTGTTCAAATTAGGGCGAATGATCTAAATAGCGCATAATAAGTTCATATCAGAAGTACGTCATATGCATGACTATTCACAACATATTCATATTATGGACATGACTGTTTGAATTAAGGCAAATGAGCTCAATAGAGCACAAGAAGCTCATATCAGGAGCATGTCATATACTTGACTCTTGAGCATGTCCTAAGCATGACTGTTCAAATCTATATAGTTGATTAATTATTAATCTAGGTTTTTTTGTTTTTATTGAGTTTGATGCATCATCTTCATAATATCATAACCAATACTTTTGATCTTCTCCATAAAAATAAATTAAAAAATAAAAGTAAAAGTAACCAACAAAACAAACAACAAATAAAATCAAAATAAGAAATGCATGAAAATTAAATAAATAAATAAGCAAAACAAGGAGGAAGAAGACAAACCTGATAAAAAGGGAGAACAACCACATAAGTTTGTAACGTGAAATTGTGGAGAAATAAAAAAAGTGTGAAAAGTCTACAATATAAACTCTAATGAAAGAAAACTTAAAAAGAATATAATAGGGTTATTTTTAGATTATCATTAAAAACATAAGGATAAAAAATATAATTATTATAAATTTTAATTCTTGTCCACAGATTGAAATTTTTTACACTCCAAATTGAAGTATAGTCAATTTTCCTTTATTTAAGGGGAATGAAGGAGAATCATTGCTCTTTTATTCTTCTCCCTTCCTAAAAAAATAAAAATAAAAATTAAGTAGCCAAACATCATTATATCTACTTTCCCTTTCATTTTTTTCCGCCCTTCCCCTTGAATTACCCTCCATCCATGCAAAGTGTTAGTGATCAGTTATGAGAGATAAATGAATATAAGTGATCCATAATTTAGTGATTAAGGCATATAAATTATAAAATGAGAAAAAAATAAATTATTTTTATATTTTAATTAGTTTTTTTGCAAAATATAAATTGATATAATAATAAATATAAGGCCAATACTAGTAAAAAAAAATCAAATGTCAGCTTTTATATTTTAAATACTAAAAAAACTAATTTTCAACTTTTAGTTATATTTTATAAATGTTGAATGCAACTTTTTAAATTGAAACATTGAACTATTTACTAAATGCTTTTTTCAATTCTTGAATGCCCAATCCTTGAATACCAATAAACCAAACAAACACTTAAAAAGAAGCTCAGTAGCTACTTGGCTTGAGTTTAGACCAAGGTGGTGACTACATGGTGTGAATGGATCTGTCTCCACACACTACTTGCGAGTCCATTATACAAGAGATTGTGACTGCAACCCTATTTTGGAGCATTAAGCACTTGAAGCAAATGGAGTAATATATTTATAAAATTTTGAAAGTAAGAATTCTTGATGGCCATTAAAGGATTGAAATATGATAAGGCTAATACATTGGTAATAGACTAAATGAAAGGGAGTCGCCATCTAATGTAACTAGGACATATTAGGGTAATTTCACTACCCTCTTTAAAGATAGATTTGCAAGTTAGATATCTCTCAAAGAAGGTGTTAGACATCTTGAGCAACCCAATAATTTGTTTGACCTCTTAACTAGCTATGATCCATTTTATTTGTTAAATCCTATTAGTTAAGCCCAATTATTAATAGTGGAATCTTACTTCTGATTCCTACCTTTGATAGGTCAATGGAGGATCGAGAGGATGAAGGTCATAGATTAGTACAATCCCAAGTAATGGCACGTGTTTTGGATCACTGGGAGATTCTTAAGGCCTCTTGAAAAGTAGAAGCCCTTCTCTAAAGTTGTTGGTTAGTGGAGGACCATGGCGGGATAATACATTGGTACCATCCTTAATCGAAATGGAGTTACCACCTAACTTTGGTCGAGACAAGAATCCGAGCAAGAACAAATTCTAAGCCTACCTAAGTGATTTGGACAGCCCAATCAGTCTTTAAGCCATCAAAGATCAAGTTTGGAAATTGGATATGACATAGGGAGAAGATTAGGCACCCCGACATTACCTAGATTTAGGGATTGGATCTTAAGGCTTCTTTGATTCATCATTACCATTTTAGCCTTATTATTGATTAATTCGGCTATCGATCCTATGCAAGTTTCTAGTGCATCAAATCAAACATATCATCTCAAGATATTACACATATGCTTATGCGATGGGGTACAATCATATCTCAAAGAGGTGGTCATGCAAAATCAGTAAGTGCAAATATACACATCAAAATTAAAAGGCATATAAATCCCAACCTATAAAAAGAAATCAAACATGCTAGTCATCATATTATAATTAAAGAGGCAAAGGAATTAAACCAATGTAAGTTTAAAGGATACCATTAATCAACACACTACCCATTCTCATAATCATCTCTAAGCTTAGGGAACCTAGCATGCATCTATGTCTAAGTATTGCATTCCTCATAATCCTAACATCACAATAATAAATAATGATAATAATAACATATAAAGCATAAATATATCGATGGAGAGAATAAAGTATGAACACATAATGTAAAGATGGTACACAAATGCATTTGGAGGATGGTGGAGGCATTGGGTAACTCAACAAATCATTATATTGGGAACCTAGAATCATTATATTCTCATCCAAAATTTGCTCAAAAGAGCCAGAGGATCCTTATGGATATCACTAACCATTTTAGGGGTTAGGATATCAACATGTTCTAAAGAAACTTTCAAAAAACCAATAATGTATTTAGTGCATAAAACTTAAAATGTAGCAACAATGAGGATCACAAAAGGATTGACCTCTCTCCCCAAACCCACTCAAATGAAGACCTCAAAAGAAAATAGGAGGAATGAATAAGCAAGGTAGCTAGCCACCTATGATGACGGTGGTTAAAACATACCAAAAAACTTACTACTATAAACAACACTAAAATAATGGCTCACAAGGTCATGGAGATTGTAAATCTCTCTCTTAATCATTGCTAAAACACAATCAAAATAGAATATATAGTGCAAAGGAAAATAGAAACATGAAAAGGAAGAAATTAGAAACACTAAAATCATGAACCAAACCCTTCTCTTGGTCCTAGCTCCATTTATTGAAGGAATATGGGTCTTGGACCATAAGGCCTACCTTTACTTTGCCATAGAAGATCCCAAGATACCCCAAGAAATCTTAAGAATGAAAGAAAAATGGATTGTCTCATTAGTCAAAAAAGGTTGTACAAACTAATTAATGGTCTATATAGCCTTCTTAATAGTCTATACAGACCACTAATAGGTATGTACAAACTATTAGGACTGTGAATTTACAAAATAGAAAAGCAAAAAGAAAAGGGAAGAAAGGGAGGGGCAATGGATGCTTGGATGGTTTTTATAACTTATCTTGCCTTTAGAGGCACTAGAGTTCTTAATTAATCCTCCAAAAAATGAAATGGGAAGTGAATAAAATCAAGTGATAATGCTGAGGTTCTACCTTTGATCTTAGTGTGAATGCCTTAAGTGATGAGTTTCCATGTTTTAAGGTGGGTTGAGTGTCAATTTTAGTAGAGTAATCTTAAAGTTCAAAAGCCTCCCTTCTCCTCTTCAAATAATGAGGTATTTTATAGAGAGAAGATGAATGCACCTAAGTTAGAATGGCTTTAGTTGCGCCAAATACATGACCCTTAGTAGATAGAATCAATGAAGGTTCTAGAATTAGGATTTTTAAGTTATTGGTATGACTAAGAAGTTAGTTGTATAACCATATGCAAATCAACAACCGACGGGTCTAGAATCTTCTCCATATTAGGGTTAAGAACTTGATTGTACAACCATGTGTTGGCTAAATAACTGTCTATATTAGTTGTACAATCATTTAAGGGTTGTTTAATGATTATCAAATTGGGCTTGCTTAGGTTTGTGGGCTTGGTTTCGGTTTGATCCGAGGTTCTCCTAAGCCTTGTTCCCTCCATTTGTAACCTTTCTCCTACTCTTTAAGGAATTGATTTTATCAATTCTCATCATTGGACTTACATCTTAGGGCCTAAAATCTAATGCTCACAATTTGTACCTACTTTGTATGGCTTGGAAAATGATATTTGAGAAATAACCGTTGGATAAGGCACAATAAAGTAATGTTAAATAGTAAACATCAAAAAGGATACCAAGCAATACAATTTATTTATTAACTCTTCAAACATGTACTAAAAGTCCTTTATTTATCTTAGTAGCTTTTAAGTAGGTACTAAGTTTGTCTTGACAACTTTTCTAATAAGTACTAGTGTTAATTATGTGTTTCCAGCAGCTTTCTAGCAGGTATTGGTCTTAGTAGCTTTTTAGCAAGTACTAAGCTAATTTTGGTAGCTTTCTAGTAAGTATTGATTATCTTAATAGCTTTCTAACAGGTACTAAGCTTATTTTAGCAGTTTTCTAATAGGTACCAATATTGATTGTATGTTTCCAATAACTCTCTAATAGGTACTAGGTTCATAATTTGGCATTTCTGGTAGTGATTCTTACTAGATAGAGATTTAGCAGCTTTTCTAATAGGTACTAAAGGAGGCTTCATACTCTAATAATCATTATAGCATAGAAAATTGGTTCAATATCCTTTTTAGTATGCACTAGGGAGGATTTTGTGTTATTGCAGTCCTTTTGGCATCTGTTAGGGATAAATATGTCGTTTGGGTAGTCATTTTAGGGTCAAAATGGTTCAAGGAACCTCTTAACAGTCAATAGGGACAAATTTTCCTTTTAAACAATTAGCTTGGCTTAGACTTATTTAAAGGCCCTTCTGACATTCCCTAGGGATAAATTTTAATATTATAATGGTAATTTTGTAATTTTAGTTGGAGTTGTGGAGTTTTAAATTGGGCGTGATAGGCTCTTAGAAGACTCGGGCGCGATTTGGTCATTTTATGATGGGCTAACTTATTTATGTTCTTTCTTTCCTTTTTCCCATCTATATAGCTTTAATAGTCCATACATACATTAGAGTTGTTTATACAACCAACATAAAAAAAGGTGTAATGCAATAGTGTAATTTTAGAGCATGGAGTGGTATTAATTATTTATATAGACAAGGCTTATCTGTACAAACAACCCTTTTTATATAAAGTGTTGTAGTCGGTGCTAGCTCATTTGTGCCATTTCCCTCATTTTCTCTACTTTCTCTTGCTACTAATTTTTGGACTTAGCTTTTTAGGTTTTCTTTGCTCGGATTGAATGGACAATTTTGACAATGCGATGTTTAACACTCTCGTTGACTTTCTTGAGAGGAAAGATGTTGTTAATCATGCTATAGGAGCTTTAAAGAATGCTTAGGGCTTCAATTTTGTATTTGTCCTCGCGTGTATCTTGCCCAAGGTCATGGCAAAAGGCCTTAAGGTGAATAGGGACATGTCCGTCATGTATAATTTGTATTCTTATCTAGCTGATGCGACTTTGAGTGTGGCAGTCCCACTTCTTTATTTCTTCTCATTTTAGTTTTTGTCTATTCTTTATTCTATTTTCCACTTTTATCACTCGTAATCTTTAGGCACTGCCCCTAAAATTATTTTCTTCATATGAATATTTGGTTAGTTCTAAAAAATTAAATTAGGTTAGCATTCTAGAATTTATTTGTTCTTCGCCCATGATTAATTAATTGTCCTTGATTTATGTGCTTTATTTATTTATTGATCCATGTACAAAAAATTATTTGAGTTAATTAATAAATAATTTTGGAGAATTGAAATACTTACCTGTAAGACTGAATAATTTATTTTTCTTAAATGTTATCAAAATTATATTACATTGTGCTAATCCTTGTGAACTTTTTTAAATGTTACAACTGATCTCCTATCAAAATTGGGATTTTTATGAAACGTCGCAAATGAATTTATTTCTATAATTTTTCTCAAAAATTCACAAATTATCTACGATTTCAATAATCATGCCATCGGTTTCTGTTGTAGCTAGAGTTTAGTAATTTTTCCTGCACCCTCTAGTTCCTTATTATGTCTCACATGCATCTGCATATAAAAGCATATAAAAATTGTTATCATTTTACAAGGAATCATAGGATTTGTTTACTTAAAACTTGTGACTTAACTTTTCTTACTCATTTTTACTTATTTAATCTCTTCATTTTTGGAATGCTTTCATTGTTGTTCACGTATAATTATGATTTTCCCTCATTATGATGTCATTTTGATTCTCTGCTCTCTCACCAAACTTGATTTAATCTTCTTTTTTTTGGTTTTTATTTTTGTCATCTAATTCTGATTCTTCTTACTTGTTTACAGGGTGATATCTCCTTCAATAAGGGATACTAGGTTGTCACTCCAGCTGGAGTTTAGTTTAAGAGGCTTATATCATGTGTGATAGCTCACCTAGAGGAGACTAAGCTCTTGCCTTTCCTGCATACACTTTCTTGAACATGCCTTCGCAAAGTGATGCGATTGCCATACAGGCCCTGGCAAAGTGGTAGATGGACACCACACATACCTTACATCTGCCTCAGATTGAAGAGTTCACCTTCACTCTGGGATACTTTTATGATAGGGATCAAGTGCTTTAGGATCCATTACCTACTAAGTCAGGAGTGTATGGTTTGGTTTTGTAGACAGACTATATTTACCACCTACTTAGGTGTGTTCCTAGCATGAAAGTGAACCTCAACTTCAAACGCTTCAACATAAAGAAAGCGACTCATGAGGCTACAAACGATAGTCCTTAAAAGTTGATAAATAGAGGTAGCCCTTTGTTTTTTGTCATACAGTCTCAATGGGACTTTATTCTCTAATCCTGAAGATATAATTAAGATTTATCTTCTATAAGCCCTTAAGGACCTGGGATTGGTGTGCCATTTTGACTGGGAATCTGCCACGCTTGTTTAGTTGTAATGCTACCTGGGTCAATGTTGTTGTGGACTATCACACTTGAGTGGTGCTTAATAGGTACTTGAGGTAATTAACCTATTTGAGCTTCTCTTTTGTTTTTATTTAATTCCTTTGCCTTTTTATTTGACTTGATGATGCATTTTTGACAAGTTTAGGCCATAGATCTGGGGTTACTAGTGGGCAACAACCTTGAGATAGAAATGGAGGGCTACTATCCTTAATTTGTAAGATGAAGCTTCACGCACCCTGAAAAGTTATTTGTCAATATTAAACACAACTATCTAAACTTTCTTACCATAATATAGGTATAATTGATCTACAATATGAGATTAATCATTGGTTTTGTATTATCTATAAACTTTGGTTCAATACTAATAATTATATGTTTTTGTTGTTTTGTTTTGCTTGTCGCTCTACTTAGACTAGAGGGAGTCAACTAACATGTGGTAGCCTGAGATAGTTTAGGTGAAGGATCATTCCTTTAGGTGACATTTACTAGTGGAGCCTTCGATCTGAGAATGGTACCTGAAGGAGAAGGTGTTATTATGGTGTGAAGGACTCGATGTGCGACCATTACCTCAATGTCCACCCTCTAACATGTTATGGTAGTGGACCTAAAAAGGGATAAGTACCAACAAGCTTATATGTTAGACCTAGGGAGCAACTCATGCTAAGGGATGTTAGGTATCAAGCATGGATGTATAAGGCCTTAATGAGGTCATTCTCGATTAGCGAGGTAGTCATTTAAGCATTCCCTCATCACGAGACTCATATGGGGATGATATTATTGTTGGACTAGATTGTTCAAACCTAAGTCAAGACTCTTTTGATCTTGACAATATAGATTAAAAGGTTCTAATATCAATTTTAAGTGTTGTTTTTGCAAATATTTAGATAGAATCTCATTGGGAGTTGAATAGAAGTGAGAAGAAGGAAAAAACTCCAAGTATGGAAATCTGTCTTCGAAATTAGCGACTGCAAATTTCAAAAAAAGAGTTGTTGAGATTCAAAAGTTGCGATCGCAAATTTTAATAGCGACCATGAATTTCTACAGCGACCATAAATTTCAGAAACAACATCTACATGATTAGACAAACGATTTTATGGTGATAATCACTTTCGAAAAAGGAAAATAGCGACTGCAAATTTAAAGTAGCAACCATAAATTTTAAGATCCATTAGAAAGATCCAACAACTAGTTTTTTAAGACACCAACGATTTCATGCCAAGTGGACTAGCCGTTAGACACAGTTCAAAATTAGCGACCGCGAATTCAGTCTCCACCGTAAATTTCTTCTGACGAGCATTTGATACAAGATATGTCTAACATCACTTAGAGATTTAGGCATAGTTTTTTTATATCGTCTCTTTGGTGGCTATTGCCTATAAATACACCACCAAATGGACTTGAATGTAGGAGGAAAACCATTAATATGTGCCAAAACTCTTGCAAAGTTAATTCATAACTTTAATTCTTTATTTCTTTGTACATAGTTTGGTGTGAGCTTTAAACACCTTAGGTTTGGGTTTGAGAGTGAGCCCTTGTATAGAAAACTCTTATTTAGGTTTGAGAGTTAGCCTAGTTATACAACTCTTATATAGGTTGAGTGTGAGCCTTAGGAAAACACTTATAAGGTTTGGTGTGAGCCTAAAACTCTAGGTTGAGTGTGAGCCTTGGGAAAACACTTGTAAGGTTTAGTGTGCGCCTAAATACTAAGTTGAGTGTAAGCTTGTAAAACACTAGTGATTGAGTGAAACACCCAATTGGTGAATTAGGGAATGGATGTAGGGTTGGTTAATGCTCGAACCACTATAAAACTTTTGTGTTCATTATTCTCCTTCTCTTTTTCTAATCTTTCATATTTGTGAGCTTCTCTAAAATCAAAAGTTCAAATTTGACACCAATTCAACCTCCCTACTTGGTGCACTAGGTCCAATAATATCGCACCATGGTGCTTGAGGCACGACTGTTCAACCTGAGAGAAGGCTTATAGACCCCACCTCTATAGCCAAAGGTTGCAAGCAGGCATGAGTTACTAAGTTTGTTAGTCTAATGCCTATTGTAGTTGGTGAGCTAAGTCCCTTCTTAGACAGCTTGGTAGATGTGTGGCCTCCCTTGCTAGCTCCACAATTGCTCTGGATATTACTAAGTCGTTGAGCACCTAATACAACATATTTAAGTATCATTCTTCTTTTCACTATTATGTTTTGGTTTTTCACATTTGTTTACTTTGTCTCCTTCTTACAAATCCTCTAAGTTATGATTGATGCAATGTTTGATCTAATTGTTGCACTAAATAGGATCATGACATAACAACCTTGAGAGGTCCAGGTCACTAAAATGCAAATTATGTATGCATGATAGTGTTTATGTCTTATGTGTGCAATTGCAACCTATCCATCCTAACCCTTATGCATTTTACAAAAGGTGGTCCATCATCAAGCTCTGAAGCTTAGGGTGACATAAAATTAGTTGAAGAGCTTTAGGCTTGCATGGAGCATATGGAACAATGAGCCCCTATAGAGTGAGAGGATTATGTTGAACACTTAAGAGAAGGAGGATGAAGTATGTGTTAGCCATCAGTCCCTTTTTGTTTAATTTTTAGGATGTTTCTTTCTTTTCTGTTGAACTAGGATAATCAATCCTAGGTTTAAAACCTATTTTGATCTTGACAAAGTAGATTGATCATCACTAATGTTTCAAATAAGTGTTGTTATTGCAGAATTGAATCAATCCCTCAAGAAGAAATGAAAAAGTTGATGAATTCCGAAGTAACAAGAAAATCGCGATCGCGATTCATGTTAAGACATGTTGAAAATAAAGCAGGGGAAATCGCAGTGTCATTCTCGGCCATGATCCCTGAGAAGAGAAAGGTCAAGTTGTCACAGACGAATTCGCGGTAGGAATCTCGGCTAAGTCGAGACCGCGAATTTCAAAGAAATTCAAGAGGGAAGCAAGTCCACAATCACAGCCTGACAAGTGTCTAATGAAATTGTTGGAAGTCAAAAATCGCGAAGGCATCTTGCTAGTAGAGACCGCGAACCTTGTGGAAGAAAGTTACCGAATTTGGCAGTTGAAATCGTGGTGTCAGTCGTGCCCTGTGCAAGAAAATCTCGCGACCGCGACTTCTGATAGTAGGTAAAGGACAATGGCTATATTTTCCGTGTAAACAAATAAGAAGATGCCACGTGGACTAGCCGTTAGAAACAAACGAGGTTTCTCTTGAAGAATTTGGATTTCGCGACCGCGAAAGGCAGTAGCGACCGCGATTTCATCCTGACAAGCAATAAATGCAGAATCTGTCAAACATGTCTCAAGGATTTAATGAGCTATGATCTGCAACGTCTTTTTGAAGATGTTTGGCTATAAATACCCCACCAAATAGCCATGAAGATGGTTGCTAACAATTTTATTACAAGCATTGAAAGCTCTTAAGTCTTTGCTACTCACTTTCTTTATCTTCTTTACATTTGTTAGGTGTGAGCAATAAACACCAAGTTGTAAGGTTCTGTGTTAGCCTACCTAAAACACTCTAAGAAAGGTTTTTGTGTTAGCCTAGAAAACACTTTATTGTAAGGTTGTGTGTTAGCCATTAAAACACAAGTTGTA
>CATIWR010345587.1:0-23279 GCA_949677035.1 Omphalea diandra
AAATTAGCTAGGTTCTAATAATTTCTGCTTGGTGCAGGTGGTTTCTGTGGCCATGATCAATGGAGGGACTGCATTCAATGTGATACCAGACTCAGCTACCATAGCTGGAACGTTCAGGGCATTCAGCAAGAAGGGTTTCTACGCACTCAGGGAAAGAATTGAAGAGGTAATCAAAGGGCAGGCGGCTGTACATAGGTGCTCGTCTGAGATTGATTTCACTGGAAATGGGAATCCCACAATTCCTCCAACCATCAATGATGCAGAAATTTATAACAATGTAAGGCGTGCTTCGATTGAACTAGTAGGAGAAAAAAACACTCAATTAGCTCCTACCTTCATGGGCAGTGAAGATTTTGCATTCTATCTGGAAAAAGTACCTGGATCCTTCTTCTTTTTAGGCATAAGAAATGACAATCTTGGATGTGTACACCCCCCTCATAGCCCCTACTTTTCCATAGATGAGGATGTGTTTCCCATAGGGGCAGCGTTACATGCATCGTTTGCTGTTTCTTTCCTTTCAAACTCGAATTCTGCAACGAAATTGAGTTCTTTTTGATCACGAATCTAGAGTTAGAAATTTGTCCTCTTTTTTTTTTGACTTGTTAAATATTCCGATTCTGTAAACGAATGTTTGATAATTCATTTTTTATGTTTGTTTCATAACCCTCTTTATGAGCTCTTAACCTTCTCTTTCAAGTTTCTCTCTTGCACTTATTAAGGGCTGTCATTGGCATTTTATGTCCAATAGTAATTCAATTAGATCTATTTTTTGGTAAATTCTACGATAATGGATTTTATAATGACGTTAAATAACACGATCTAATTTAATAGTGAATCGTAATTTTCATTTAATCCAACGATATTTAATTGTATATAATCCAACGGTGAATAATAATTTTCGTTTAATTCAATCCAATGATAAATAATAACTTTTATCTAATTTAACGATAAATTATTAATTGCAATATTATGGTGTAATAATGTAAATAGTGTTAGTCTTGACCTTATTTTTTTTTTAAATGTTGAATATAAAGTCATATTATCTCCATTTTAGTGAACTTTTTAGTTTTTGATCGAGATTTACTATTATCGGTAGATATTAAAGTTTTTTTTATTTCTCTTTGTGGTAGATCTTTATTAGTACTATGTTTATTCATTAATTTTGAAAGTATCATTGTAATTATGTGATTCTCTTGGTTCATAATTGGAAGATATTTAAGGAGTAAAAGTCTTAATATTATAGTAGATTTACGTTTAAAAATTACTAAAAATTAGATTAGAGAAATACAATATATGTTGAATAACGAAAAATTGTCATTGAATATAAAGTATATACCATCAATTGACTAAATCTAGAGTTTTTTTAATTCAATTTGACATCTTAAAATAGAATTTCTTGTCTATTTTGTTTGAACATAAAATTTAATTTGTGAAATTTTTACATTATAAAATTTTGTATTTTATATTGTTCTATATTTTTAATTAATGAAATCTTGTAATTTATTCTAAAAAAACTTTTAATTGTATATGATATTAAGCTTTTATTAAGTACTTAATTTTAATAAAATTATTAATAAATAAAAAAATTCAACTTCATAGATTAAATAATAAACTTTTTTTTTCTCTTTTATTAATATATCTTGAATAAATTGTCATTAATATATTTCTTACAAATCATCACCACTATAACCATTTTCGCCATTAATCTGTTACCATTAATAAAACCACCACCTTGACTACCTTATTATCATCACAATCATCATTTATTTACCACTACTGTGGATACTCTATCCCTTCATCGTCGCAACAATCATCACAAACTGAATTACCATGCAACTATTGCAATCACCACCATAATCACCATCATTATAATTATTCCTATCACTTATAAATTTAATTTTTTAATTTAGTATTTAATAAACTTAATAATAATTTAACTCTTAAAATTTTCAATATTAAGTCATTCAACTCTTAATTTTTTAAATTAAAATTATTCAACTTATAAATTTTTAATATTTAATTTTTAATTTTATTGAACATCACCTAAATTTGGCTGTTTTAGTCTAACATTTGGAATTTGGGGTTTAGATAATATTTGTCTAGCTAAGCATTCCATATAGACAAGATTTTCTTGCAATAAAAGTTGTTCTAGTTTCATGAATATTAATTTTTGCATCATTTATTCATCAATCAATTAGAATAATGTGATTGTCTTGTAAATAAGACGAAATGCAATTTATTTTTTTATTGTTTACAAAAAAAAAAAAGAACCTCTGGACAATAAAGTAGGAATTTAAATTCACAACAACAACCCAGAAGACCTGCATCGACCAACAACCAATAAGACCTGCATTAACCAACAATCATATATTTCAATAATCACTGTATTGAAACTTAATGAAGATTCTCAGAAACCATCAAGAAGAACCATGCGATCAATACTTGATACAATAGAACACAAGATCAAGTTATTATTAAGAATACGCCAATGGAGAGAAAACAGATAAAAGAAGCAACCGAAGATGGGCTGGATCTCAGCCACCCAACTGGACATTTACATTGATCCTAAAAATTACCCAGATCAATGGGCCAACCAATAATATCCGGCCCAAACCAAAATCCAGTCACTGCCGCCAGTTATCATTTCTAGTCAAGTAGCTGATGCACGAAGAAACACCAAATCCTGTTGGCCTCCCCGGTTATCTGCCGTCTGTAAGCGTAGATAAGAGTCTCCCCTTGCGCTTCTAGACTTAACTCATACATTAATGGGCTCCTCTTCAACTCTAGCTCTCTCTTCTCATCCTTCGGTACAAGAAATTGCATTCTTCTCAGCTTTCTCCTTTCTACTTAAACGCTATAGCTAACTAACTAACTAACTAACGACTCCGTTGTTGTGGTTAAGATTTCGCTTAGGTTTCAATCCGACGCGTCTTGCTATCGTGTGCACGGCGTGTTTCTGCCCAGTCGGCGAAGATGTTTGACGTTCAGGAGCCTAGTTGTGAGGGCGGCCGCCAGCGGAGGTGTGCGGCGGCCGGCCAGTGGACGGAGAGTGTACAGGCAGTCTCAAGGCGAGAACGCCTTTCGTAACGCTCCAGTGCAGCAGATTGCCTCATTTCTGGTGCCCGCCGGCGCCTTTGTCGCCGTTACTTTCGGTAACATAATTATGATGCTCACCTAATTAATTAGTTTGCTAATGATGTGATTATTACGGTGTTTATGTTATGTGTGGTTTTAGACCTAATTTATGTGTTCAGCTGACAGTTATGTGGAAATTGGTGGAGAGAATAATGATGCCGAAGAAGCCGAAAAGAGAAACGTTGGTGGAAAATAAATCTGGTGCTGCACATGGGATGAATTGGTCTTTTGGTGCTGGCACTAATTTATTTCCTGGACTCGCTGCCAAGGTTGATAGAGAGTCCAAGCAAAAGCTCAATGAGTTTGCCAAAGAACTTAGGTCTTTCAGCATTGTTGACATGTCAGGTGTGCTGGCTTCATCAGTTTCAGTGGTCACATTGAGGTTTATGCTGGATGCTTTATAGCTGCTTTGATACCTGTATACTGCTGCTTTACTTTTAGGGCTCTGAGGATAGAGTTTCACTTCTTTTAACATGTTTGTATTTTTTCCATCTTCTACTGTATTGTATACTTTGGAGTAGTGCTATACAACAAGATGACAAACTTACATGAAAGAATTTGCAAATGAGCTGATGGAGGGAAAAGTGGTATTTGGATCTATTCAGCTGAATAAAAAATTCTTGTAATTTACCAATTAAAACTATTCATGTTTTTTTATCACTAAATTATGTCATTTTCTGATTCATTAATATTCTCTGATAAGATCAAGGTATTTTTGCAAATGAGCTGATGGAGGGAAAAGTGGTATTTTGATCTATTCAGCTAAATAAAAATTTCTTGTAATTTACCAATTAAAACTATTCATGTTTTTTTTATCACTAAATTATGTCATTTTCGGATACATTAATATTCTCTGATAAGATCAAGGTATTCAAATATTTAGTGCCAATGCAAGGATAATTCATTCTAATTCCTTCATCATTTGATATCATTTTGCACCGTTTTGATGTTTGAATAACTTCTCAAGGTGATAAACAAAGAATATACTTTGCTAGAATTTTCAGGGATTTTTAGGTTACCAATCAATGCAAAAGTAGCATAATGTTGTGTGTTGAGGGGTAGGGTTTCTAAATGGATAGAATCTGAGTGACGTTACTTTAGCCAAGGATGTAATGCTTAGGTTGGTTGACACTTTTTCTAATAGGCTTTAAATAAATGGTCTATTGGCAGCAGTATGTGGGCTTTGATCCTCCGTACTCCATCAATGCTAGTTGGGATTAGGTTGTCAGATTTATGGTTTTAGATTTTATTTAAGTGAAAAATCAGATCAAAGGTTGTTCAGATTTATATGATAAAAGTTAGAGCTCTGGTTTTCATGAATAAAAACAAAACAAAATCTCATCAGCTATCGTACTCAGTGTTTGTTAGTTATCACCTTCAGTGACTTTTTGATGTCTCATTTAGAGTTAAACTTATTTGACAATCACAAAGTTGGGTATAAAGCTTCTAAAAGTTCTGTATGCACTTAGAGAATTGCCCCCTTAAATGGTAATGTGTTGATTTTGATTTCTAGTTTATTTAAGAGAAGCTCAAAACATAATTAGACCAGATGATGCATATTCAGACCACAACCATGAAGCTCAAAACTACCAAAATAAACTGGATTTCTACAATTACAAAACTAATTGAGACAATGTTAGTTTAGCTCCAGTCTTTATGAATCCTGAGGACAGAGTGCTGATATCAGATCATAATCAAGGTATTTGTGTTTCACATCACTTTGACATTTCAAATGCAATCAGAATCAGTTATTTCATTTACATTCAATTATTTCTTTCTTTTGGTTGGATTTTTTTTATTAGACATTTCTATTTTATAGGTATGCTAGAAACTCATATCTTCCACTATAAATGTAATCTCAACCTTCCAAGTATTTATCAGGGTGTAACTTTGGGGATGAAGGAATATTTTTCCTTGCTGAGCGCTTGGCATACAATCAGGTTGTAGCTCACCAACTGCTTACTGCAGCTCTTCTCATGATTCTTATTTTTTTATTGTTTTATTTTGCACTGCATCTGTTATTTAACATGGAAAAATTTGTTTCTGCATGAACTAACTAGATATATCTTAGCTGTTTTTCAGATCCTAGAGGAAGTGAGTTTTGCTGCAAATGGAATAACTGCAGAAGGAATAAAAGCCTTTGATCGTGTTCTTCAGTCCAACATTGTGTTAAAGACACTAAACTTGTCTGGAAACCCTATTGGAGATGAAGGAGCTAAGGTAAACCCATGTCCATCTATGTGTGGCTATTTTTTAAAGATTTGACTTAAGTATGATTGCTTTGATATATTAGGACAAGAATATTGGGTAGGAAGACGATTGTAGATCAATATAGCATGAAACTATGAACTTACTCTCTTTTAGATTGATTAATCAATAAAATATAATTGAGGATAGCAGTGGCTCTTTTTATGTTTGTTGCCTGCAATATATTGGGTCATATTCTTGAACTAATTATGATGCTTCATTTGTTTCAAGGGTCTATTATTAGGGATGAGTATTTGGTTGGTTCAATTTGAAATAGAATAAAAGAATTAACCAAATTATATATAATATTGGCCGAACCATATAATATATAAAACCAAATCACACCAAACTGAAAAAGTAATTTGTTTCAATTTATTTTAGTTTTGGCTGAATTCCACACATGTTTTAATCAATTTTTCACCAGCTCATGAGTAAAGAGATTGGTTCTATTTCTTCTGGTATATTTAACAATATATTTATTTTTCTTTCTTTTGTTTGCCAATTTGCAGCATGCCACCTGATAAATCATATATGAAACACACATGGAAAATTAAAAATAAATGATAAAAAAAACAAGGAGGAAGAAGTAAATGAAAAGTGAAGAGGAGCAGTGGGAAACATGGGAAAATTTAAGAAATTACGAACTCCACACTATAGGTCACTTGGAATTAAAGAATAGAGTTAAAACCAAAGGAAAAATAACAAAAAGATTAAAGATAAGAAAAAGAAGAGAGGGTTGGGCAGCAGCAAGTTTTATTAGAAGAGAGAAATGAGATATTAAGGTTAGCTGAGGAATGTTTATAATGTCTCCTTGCAA
The DNA here is from genome assembly GCA_949677035.1 of Omphalea diandra. Classification (NCBI taxonomy): domain Eukaryota; kingdom Viridiplantae; phylum Streptophyta; class Magnoliopsida; order Malpighiales; family Euphorbiaceae; genus Omphalea; species Omphalea diandra. Next base: position 6,200 of record CATIWR010345587.1, read on the forward strand.
ATAACAATGATCCTTACATACCACACTTAATTACATATAATCCATATCTTTTTATAAGTATTATAATTATAAATTGGTTATTTTCATGGCTTTATGTGATTGTGAATGGCAATGGGGCTGTCGCAGCTGTAACTGTAGTGGCAAACTGGTATGCAAGCTAACAAATATCAACATAATTCACTGGAATTAAGAATTAAAATTGGCTAATAAGCATAAAATACCAGAGATAGAAACATAACATCTATAGTTTTTATCCAAAGTTAGCAATCAACTTAAATAAGTAACATCTATGGACATTGCAGCCTAAGAATTAATTTTTGCGAGTAAAGAGAACAAAGATGTTGGAGTTGCAGAGTATGATCCAGCCTAGCCTGAATGATACCTACCTGGAGTGAGCATGGTGGTCTCAAGCCGTTCAATGGTGCCCTAGTTTTTCAAATACTGCCATCCTTAAAATAATGGCCTTAATGGCTGTTACATTATAATTTAATGCCCATACCACTAGTAATGGCTGTTATACAACACCAAAATTTTCTATCTACTAAATATCAGGCTTAACAGCAACGAGGGCTTCAAAAACTGTTACATGATGGCTATTAGATTGTGTAACAGCTGTTGTTTAAATCCGTGCTTTTTCATTTTATTCAGTTCTTAATAATAAAGAGCAAACTGAAAAATGAAAATTTTAACATTTTAAACCAAACCAAACTGAAAAATCAAAATAGCTGAATAATGTTAGTTCAGTCGGTTATTTTGGTTTTGGCTGAAATATGCTCACCTCTAACTATTACTGTATTTTTTATTTTTCCTTCCATCAATGTTTGGACTGTTTCTCTTATTTTGTATTCGGGGTAGGTTGTATAACTCTCTTTTTGCTTGCAAACAGATTCTATGTGATATATTAGTAGATAATTCTGGTATCGAAAAGCTCCAATTGAATAGTACCGACTTGGGCGATGAGGTTAGTTTAGATTTTTTTGCTTCAAACTGGTGCAGAAATGTCATAAGTATGACAACAGTTATGTATGGTGATCATGTGCCTGAAATGTTACTCACTTGCTGTGCAGGGCGCAAAGGCTATTGCAAACTTGTTGAAGAAAAATTCAAACCTTCGTGTGATAGAACTTAATAACAACATGATTGATTATTCTGTATGTAATTATCTCAAATTTTTCTTGAGGTATAGCTAAAGCAGCCAATGTTGCTAAACTAATTCAGTTATATGATTTCTTTTTGAAATGGAAGCAGGGATTTACAAGTCTTGGTGGAGCGTTTTTGGAGAATAACACTGTCCGAAGTATATATCTCAAGTGAGTAAAATTGCACTACAATAATATGTCTGGTTTATTTATAAAACCCTTTGAATTCTAACTGGCTGGGTTCTTGAACAGCTTTAGATAAATAATTCAAGTGGTGCTCTTTCTTTTTGTTACTTTTGGAAATCTTGCTGACATTTTATCCCTGTTTAGTGGCAATTATGGCGGTGCTTTGGGGGCTAATGCTTTGGCTAAAGGACTTGAGGAGAATAAATCTTTAAGGGTAAATGTCATATTAGCTTTTAATTTTTCTTTGTTAATGCTCTATGTACCGAATTTAGCTGATTTACAATTTTCTAGATTTGTTCTTGTCCTTATGGATCAAGGATTTTGATGTATCTGGCAGTTGAATGCCAATCTGATAAGGAGTATGTATTTAAAAAAACAAGAAGCAGAGCAGCAAATAAGCAAGTCAACTAAGTAACCTATACACAGGAGAATATTAAATCATGTTACTAGGATGATCGTACTATGTAGGAGTTGCTGATTGTTAATGAAGGTTATGGTTAAAATAAAATATCAACAACCATGTGATTGGACATCGAGAGTTTTTTTTCTGTCTTACTATTTGGGTTCTGCAGCTATTCATTTCTGTTACATTTGAGCTAACGGTGTTGTCAAAAGTTAACCAGGCACTTTCATGGTCTTGATTACTTGTTTTGGTGTGAATAATTATTTGTTCAATTTGTATCTTACTTTAGTTGGGTCTAGCACCAAATGCTTAAGGGGTCTTGGCGTCTTGAGGATGCCTCTCAGTTGTGACAATGTTGGTGTTCAGAAGATTAGAAAACAAAATCTTAAAGTGAATTTAGACTTTGATGAGCTGATGTAAGTGATTGAATTATTGGGAATCATCTGAATTGCAGATATGCTTGAAGATGAGATAATAAAGAGAAAGCTTCAGGTCTTATGTACTGTTCCAGCTTCATCAATGTTTCAGAATGACTGATGATGTCTTCATACTTATCTCTATAGATTTCTTTTTTTTTTTTTTTTTTTTGCTCCACACCAGTATAGTGGGGTTAAGATAGATTCTGAGCTGTTTATAGATAATATTGGAAGATGTTCTTCTGAACAAAAATTACAAATTTATAGCAGTGTATTTTTCTCGGTAATTGCTTGTTTGGACTCAATAAGTTATGAGCTGCGAAGGGAAATAACATAGATCATAAATCTAATAATATGGAGGTGTTGTAAAACCAGTTTTAGACTTCCAGTGGGCAAAATGAAGTTCTTTAGTGGTTTAGAACATTATCTTAACCATAGCAAGTGTTTGAACTTTTTTTTAATTAATTTTACCTTACCATGAACTAAGATGGAAAAATATAATCGTTGAATGAGCATGCATGATGTTTTTATTAATTTTACCTTACCATGTTTTTCAACACTATGTTATTATATTCTTTCAGGAACTTCACTTGCAAGGAAATTCTATTGGAGATGAAGGAGTTCGTGCCCTGATGTCAGGTTTATCTTCCAGTAAAGGTATGCCTATTGCTCTATCAATTGCTATTCTAGTTACAAAATTCAATTAATTTTAAGAAGAACTAAGTTCATTGCGGTATATCTGATGTGAATTTTTGCATTTCAGCAAAACTTACCCATATAGACCTTGGCAACGACTCAATTAGTGCAAAGGGAGCCTTTCATGTTGCTGAATATATCAAGAAGAGCAAGAGCTTGTTCTGGATAAATATGTATATGAATGACATAGGCGATCAGGTGATGAAATTACTGAATGATTATCCAATCCACTAGTTATCTTTTGGCTACATTTAAATCAACTAGATGCTAAAAGATACATCTAGCTTGGACTTTCATTTGTTGATTTTTTTTTCCCTGAATATTTATCAGGGTGCTGAAAAGATTGCTGAAGCTCTGAAACAGAACCGGAGTGTAGCAATCATAGATCTGGTGAGTAGACAGAGCTTCACCATAACAATTACTTTTATGTATGCTTTAATTACTTTATGAATACATGTTAATCAAACCATTCGTATCATTTCTACAGGGCGGAAATAACATACATGCCAAGGGGATCAGTGAAATAGCGCAGGTTTTGAAAGATAACTCTGTCATCACCACAGTGAGCTCTTATATCCTTCACCACATTTTAATCTCTCCCTGTTCTTGTTTAATTTTGGATAATAATATGCAACTCTCTCTCTCTCTCTCTCACAGTTGGAGGTTGGTTATAATCCTATTGGACCGGATGGAGCCGAGGCATTATCTGAAGTTCTCAAGTTTCATGGAAACATAAAAGCATTAAAACTTGGTTGGTGCCAGGTAAATCCATGTGTTTATATTTGTGAATCATATTCTTAATTATTGATAACAATGTGACATTAAAATGTACTGCAGATAGGAGCAAAAGGTGCAGAGTATATTGCAGATACTTTGAAATACAATAACACCATATCGATTCTAGATTTGCGAGGAAATGGGCTTAGAGATGAAGTTTGTTTCTATCAAAGTTGTCTTTTTATCACTCAATTATATGTTTCTTGTTTCCCATTTGTATAAAATATTTGCAGGGTGCAAAGTGCCTGGCTCGTAGCTTGAAAGTGGTCAACGAAGTTCTAACAGAACTTGACTTGGGGTTCAATGAAATAAGGGTAAAAATTGTTTTTTGATTGAATTTTAGTTCATCTAATGAAAACATCCTGCACTGATTCATATTTGATCTTCTGTATAGGATGACGGGGCTTTTGCTATTGCTCAAGCACTCAAAGCTAATGAAGATGTGAAAATCACCTCTTTAAATCTTGCAAATAACTTCCTCACAAAATTTGGGCAGGTAATGCTTACATTCTCTATTGTTCTTGTCGGGAATGTTTTTTATTCCATTTTCTCCATTTGTGGTGCATTTGCATTAATAAACTTGGTTCTATGCAGAGTGCTCTCACTGATGCAAGGGATCATGTATATGAGATGAATGAGAAGGAAGTGAACATTGTTTTTTAAAGGAATTGAATTAGCTATTCAGGGAAATAGTTTTTGTCATCTGGTAGAACAGGAGGAACTATAATTTTTTGCTTATTCCTTTACAGGCGACAATAGGTAAGAACTAATACAGTTTTGAGAAATGGCCAACTCATCAAGCTGAGTATTTGGAATTTTTAACATCAAGATATCATAGTTAGTTTTACCAGTTACAGTTTTGTTCAGTGTAAACTTCTGCTGACTTTTAGTAGAGTTCAATATCAGATGCAAGATTTTTTTTTATTTCATTGATGTGTTTAAAGTAAACGAATGACCAAAGTTTGCAATCATTTAAGTTCAATCTACATATTTTAAACTGTTGGACTAACATATCCACAATTTTATAGTATTTCCTGATTCTTAGTTGGTATGATCTTTGTTATATGGAGTATCATATATTTGTGAGGATAATGAAGATTAGTTAAACATGTTGTCTCTGGTTCATCGTTCATTACCGTTGTGGGATGGGTGCAGGACTTTTAAAAATTGATTTTGGTTTGAAATGTTCGTGGTTAATGCATGCTTATGATTTACTTCCCTATGTATTAAAAAAAAAAAAAGCATGCATGTGATTAGTAGTCGTTTAAGGTATGAAAAATCTCTAGTAATGAGGGTAAAATTTGAAAAGCTTGGTCGTTGGATTTGGAATGGTGTAAATAATCGACACACTTGGTAGTGGATCCAATGTAATGAAATTGGGGCCAATGCGTGGTTTTTTCAAAAATAACATTTCTTATTTATGATCGAGAGAAGTATGTTGGGAAGGGATATGTAACGGAAAAATGCATGTCCCCCTAAATTTTACGTTGAGTTTATATATTTTGATTTGTAGATGTTGAATTTTTTAAATTTTTATGTTTTATTATATGAAACGCTTGTATGATAGTACCAATTTTGATAAGCAATTTGTGGCATAAAAATTACTGAAAAGCTATATTGCTTTGGATAAGTAACACTATGTGATAGATGAAAAAAATGAAAATTATAAAATTAGTTTTATTTTATTTTTTACATTTTAGTGATTTTAATTATAAAAAATACTATGATTTTTTTTTTTATATTTTTTAATTATTGCTTATTAATTTTACTTTGTTATTATTAAAATCGTTAATAGAAAAAAAAAAAAAAAGTTGGATGGGTTAAAGTACGTTCACTTGATAACGTATATGTGCAATGTTAAGGGCGTTGGATGTGTTTTAATTTTAATTTTTTTATTTTTTGGTTAATGTGTTGTAGTAGATGGCGTTAAAACCTTCAACTTGTGAGATTTGAGATGCACTTCGTCTCATAAGTTAGATTAAACGATACAATACAATATTTAGTTAAATAAGTTTGGATTTAACATAAATATATTTAAATTATAAATAAATCAATCTATTTATGATATGTCAAAAAAATAAATTTAAACAGATTGACTCATTTAATCGGTAATAGACATAATTAAATATAATTATATAATCGGATTATTGGGTTAACATATAATATATGACATAAATATACATATAATTTAAATAAAAATATTTATATATAAAAAATATATTTGAATTAAATTATATTTGTTTAGATTTTTAATATTTAGTCTCTGTTTTTTAATATATAAATATTTTTTAGTTAAAAATTAAATATTTTTTAATTTTTTATATGTATTTAGCTTAAATGTGTATTTTCATGTCATGACATATTAATAACATAATTAATTAAATGACCACACGAGATGTATCGTGTAACTTACTTTATAAATATATTTGAATTAGAGTTAAAGATTTTGATATAATTAATTAAACAAATAATGTTTAAATGAAATATTTTTTTGTTATAATGCACGATTAGACATAATTAGACACCGAGTTATCACTCTTAGTTATTTGCAATATAGATGATTAAATTTTGGGGCATGGGCGATGGTTTGGAAATTAAATGAAGGGTTGCCTATTGCCGTTGCCTTGCTGCAAGTGGGGTATATTTCCTTGGGTCAGTGGCTGTCAGCTAGCGCAGCTTGGGCTTAGGATTGCTGGCAGATCCTCTACACCCTTCGAAACAGAAGCATAGCAGAGGTTCTATCTTGTTTTCCATGTTTTGTACATAAGCCATGCCATGCCATAAGCTTAGGAATGTAGTATCAAGTTTAACAAAAAGCTTAATTTATTTTCCCTCAAGGTCTTGTTAGAATGTTATTAAACTTGGTTTAGGATTAAAGAAGTTATTAAATAGTTTTAATTATAAAAAAAATGATTCCATATAATTAAATTACTATTTTATTAAATTTTTTCTTGCAAGAGATATATATATTAGAGTGATAGATAAATTAAAATTAAAATTTTTACAAAACGAAAACTAAAGAGTAGTTATAAAATGACGAGATTGACTAAAGGGGATGAGGTACAAAATCCAAAGGGGGGAATGTGTAGGTCATGTGGTCCGTAAGTGGAATCTAAACATAAGATGAAAGAGGAGCAAAGCACAAGCACCTCATCGCCTATGCCTCTGCAAATTCATTCCGGCGACCATTCTTTATTTTCTACAAAAATCTGCTCTCTCCCTCTCTCTCGTGTATAATTACATATTTATTTTTTATACATATTAACATATACTATCGAATATTTTTGTTTTATAATTTTTTTATGTTTAATTTTAACTTAATTTTAATTTATAATCTCTATTTTTAAAACAATTTCAATATTTTTGAGTTAAAATTTTATTTCATGATCATACTGATGATAAGTATTGGGACTGTGCCAATCAGATCTTAACCTAATCATTAAGACTTTGAGATGAAATGGTCTATCAACCTCTGTATCTTCTAACATTCTTACATATAATAATAGCCAAAACGATAGAATTATGGAGACACTTGTTTCATGGCATCAACCAGAAGATTCTTGCCGCTTATCTTTAATTTTTTCACAAAATGGATTTATTGCAAAGTTATACAAAATGATTTCTTGATACCAACCAACTGATAAAAAGATAATATGATTTGCAGCATGTGATAATTTAGGGAGGATTAAACCTTTAATTAGAAAATTAACGTTATAATAAAAAAGTATGTATATTAATGTTCTCATGGCTAAAATAATATGATATTATTAGCTTCACAAATCAGAAAAAGTGCAAGAGCACAGAATACGAACAAAGCCCGTGGGTGAATTGGTAAATGAGCCAACGAAGAAAATTGCCTATAAAAAACGGACCAGTTTCACTAGCCACTCTGGTCAGTAACCCACTCCACTATTGGTGGCAAGACTTTTAAAGATCACTTGAAACTGCTACTTGGGCTGCATTCCCATGGCTTTGCGCTCCCTTATTTTGGTGGCAATTTTTCTTTTCTGCATATCGCAGGTCTATAAACACAACTTATCTTTTATTATTTTCCTCTTTAGAACCAGTTTTTATCCATACATGATCTTGATCAAGAATGAAATAAAATAATCTTGGCATATATATGGCTGTAACATGCTGGTTTCATCTGATATTGAAACTGAAGACCAATTCAGCAGCATCCAGTTGGTTAAAGGAGCTAACAGAAGGCTCTTGCGATTCATGGGTATAACTTATTTTGGCCTTCATTTTTCAAGATTATTTTTTTTTTTTTGGGTTTTTGGTTTTTAGCTGAGAATGGTTATGTATTTATTCTATATATTTGACATTGCAGATTGTGGAGGGTTGTGCAAGGTGAGAAGCAGTTTGCAGTCAAGGCCTAATGTGTGCACAAGGGCATGCGGAACCTGCTGCTTTAGGTGCAAGTGTGTTCTTCCAGGAACTTCTGGCAACAGAGAAGCTTGTGGCAAATGTTACACTGATATGACTACTCATGGCAGCAGGATCAAGTGCCCTTGATTTCCATATTAACACCATACCAACCTTTCTGTTCATGTTAAACAATCACCAGCTCTCTTCTCTAGTGAATCTTTTATGCAAATTTCTCCCTCTCTAATATATTGTCATTATTATTTTCTTAATCAAGTACAATTTATAATAATTGGATAATGCGAAAGTGCATTTTTTAAAAAAAAATTAATTTGAGCAAAATGAACTGAACAGCAAAAATTAAAAATAATTAATCAAAGTAATAATTATAGAACATGAGATCTCCTTAATGTTTTTGCCACCAGATTAACAAACCTCATTGGGTCATTGCTAATTAATATGGAACTGAATTTAGGTTTGAGATTAATTTCTGATTTTTGTTGACTTGTGACTCAAATTGTAACATGAGGTTATTGAGTGGTGAAAAATGAGGGTTGTTGGGCTCATCTTTTATAATGGCGCTACCGATTACCAAATCTAGGTGCTGTTTTTTTTTTTTTTGAAAAGAATCCAGGTGCTGTTTAAGTAACTTAAAATAATATGTTTTGAGGAGAAAAATTCTATGGTATTTTGTTCATTGAGAGGTGCATTATAGTAGCATTTTATTCACTTATTAATTCTCAGAAATATATATATATATATATAAAATAAAATAAAATACTATTTTATCTTTAATTAGTTTATATAAATAATTTTATTTCATTAAATAAATTTATTTAAAAATAATTATAAAATAATTTTAAAAATATTTCTTAACTTCTCAATGTATTTGTTGGACGAATTTATAACTATGCATAAAAGTAATTTATTAAAAATTGCTATGTGAAAAAACAGTTATGTGTTTGGTAAAAAAAGGCTGAAAAATGATTTTGAATATAAAAATGTATTCTAAATGTTTGGTAAATTAATTTAAATTATGCTTTTCAAAATATACTTTGACAAATAAGATCATTAATTTATTTATATTGATATTAATATTTATGTTTTTATATTAATTGATTGATAGAAATTAGTATTATACTAGTATCATTGAAATAGTTTAATTTAATTTAATTTATCAATTAATATTTATCTATATTGTTCAACATAATTAATTATTAATTTCTCTATTAATTATCAAAAAGAGAAAAAGAAAAGCTTAAATTTAATTATGTCCGACCAAAAATAAAAATATGTAAAATATTCATTACTAATAGTTTCATTTTATAATATTATATTAAGTTTTTCAATAATGATTTTTTTTACTAATAAACTATAAGCAGTAAACCACTTTCTTTTGCTTATGAACAGAATAGAATGGTGGAATGAACATTTAAAAATGCTTGTCTAATACTTGTTTTTTAATAATTATTTTAAAATTTAAAGGATATTTTTGTCCATGTGAAATATTGAACTTGCTATCCACATAATCTCAAATTCAGATTATTAACAAAGCTTCAAAATCCAATTTCTCATATAATCTGATTATGGCTCTTGAATTTTTTCAATAGTATAAATAATGCCAAATATCTTCTAACTGTATTTATTTTTCTCCGTAAATTACTTTCATATATTAAGGCAAGACAGTTGAGTGGTCAAAAAAATTTCTTTGACTTTACACTTCCTCATAATCAGACACGTAAAAATATTACTACTTATTAAGAAGTTAAACTTTTTTAATCAACCTTTTTCTTTTAAATAAATAAGACCTTAATCTCGTACAATATAGTAGAATATGAAGTCATTCCGACTCTAATAACCCTAACAATGTAACCATTTCTTCATAGGCCTCATTGTTATCTGTTTATGCGCAGCATTTATACTTCATCTTGGTTATTAAAATATGATGGATACTGCAATATGTACACATTTTTCCACATTGATGAATTCCTTATACAACGAAAACTAATCTAAAGAACTTAAGTTGTAATTGATGATTTACTTTATGGAATTAGATGATTGACTTGTTATAGACAAACTTGAGTTATACCCTGCACCGGAACTAAAAAAAAAAAAAAAAAGATACCTAGAATTTATTATTATTATTACTATTTTACAATTAATAGGCATACAATTAAAATCCCAGAGGTGGTTTTGTGGGTGCACAGAGAGCCAGAACAAAGGTTAACATAAAGCAACAAATTTCGCAGATTTCTTTCTAAGTTGTGCTACGGCACTTGATATGTGCAAAAAGTGCATGTACAGAAGGGCCCAAAATCGATCTTAGAATCTTTAGGCCCAGTGTGTTCTTTTACATGCATGTCAAGGGTCAATACAACAATCACTACAAGAATTATTGACATAGTAGCTGATAGCAATTACTTCGCAAAATTAAACTAGTCAGAAGGGCAATTCTAGACCACGTTCCATACTTAAATGGAAGAGAAAGAGAGAGAGAGACTATGTGATTTGCCAAGACATGACAACATAATTTACATGTACATTATCAAAAATAAAAAAGTAACAATTCATTAGACCAATGACCATAAGCTTCTTTACATGCAACGTTCCTCAAACCCTTCCCATTATTTCATTACCTGACCCGTCTCTAACTTTGCTGGACCCTGTTAAGATGAGACAACAAATCAGCCCACATTTTGATCATAACTAACCTGTACCAATCCAGTTAAGATAAAATTTTGTTAAGCAATCCATATCATAGACATACCCAAAAGATAAAAATTTCGCTTTAGCAAAAGTTTTGCTATGGTGAAAATTGGTGTTCAGTTTGAGAGTTGATATCTGGAAGAGTTTTATCAAATGACAATGCTAGTCCAGGTAAGAGAGGTTTGATTGTAGTCTGGGAGAAGTTCAAGGACATATTCTGTAAGGGTAATTAGCTTGTAGCTTCATTCATAATTTAGATATTCATATTTCAAACAACTTGATATGAAAATGATCAAAGAGTGGACTAGCCTATTGACATTGGCAAGCACAATTGTTAAACTTTTGTGAAGATGATTCGGACTAATTAAGGTAAAGATCACCCTTTTCCCTCGAGAAAATCTAGGATCCTCTCATTCCTCCAGTATAGGTTGACTTTTAACCCGTACTAATAAGGATTAATAGTTCATGTGATTTTCAATTTGTTCTTTGCAGCACCAAAATAAAGGGATAGAGAGTCAGTTTGTTTTTTATCTGTCCCTTAATTTGATTTAAAGATAAAACAATTTAAAATAATACCCTACCTCTCTTCTTGAGTTTGTTTCTGAAGCTTCTTTTTCTGCTAAAGGCCGACTCCTGTAGCCATAACAAAACAGATTAGCCATTGGTAAAGGAGTTCACAAAGCAGCAACCATAAGAAAATACATGGACTTGATACGGACAAAAGAATTTTAGTGCTAAAATGATTTCATAAGCCAGAATGATTACTTGCTGTGATACGACTGAATGACACAAAAATTATTTTTCCCCAAAAAGGAAGACCTTATTTCTTTTTAATCCTGTTTGAAGAACAGCCCAAAAAACTGGTAAGTAACTTCTTTAGCCAGTAACAGGAAGTCGCAAAAAAATTACCACAGGCTGACCCAGCTTCTTTGCCTGACGAATTGCATCAACAAGATCTCGATTTGATTCAATGTACAGGCTAGTTACAAGTCCATATTGCCCAGCTCGAGCTGTGCGGCCAACCCTATGCAAAAAATCTACAGCAGAAGTAGCAAAGTCTGCCTGCAAAATTCAAACAATTTCCACAGTAAGCTCATGAGCAGAGAAAGTTCAATAACGAGATGTATGAAAGAAACCCCCAAAGACTTTCGTTGTAAGAAAATATTAGAGGTCACCCAACGGAAGACAAAAGAGAACTCTCTAAAGCGACTCAAACCCATAGTGTTACACAACTTGCAAATCACACTATTGAAGTACAGTGAAGTTTCACTTCAACCAAATACAGGCAGCCAATATTCAAGAGCGAAATTGATGTTTCTAACAAGCCAAAATTTCAAACAAATGCCCATATTCAACTAACAAGTCTTTTGCATGTTTCTTTAAGTTCCTATGAGCTCACCAGAAGCAACTAGGTAATGCAATTTCATTTTATCATTCAAAATTGGAGGTGATACTGGCTTTGAAAATCAAAATTTGAGAAAACTTCTGGTGCTTATATCTTTCCTTTTGACACTGATGCGGATCAAATTAGGGGCAAACTCAAATCTACAAAAGTGAAAGGAACTATTAAAGAAATTTCATTCGAAAGGAGAAAGACATCACAAAAGTTTCAAACCCTACCATATTTGAAGTTGATATATTTGGACAATCTTCTTTACAAGGGCAAAGTAGTCATTTCTTTATTCCCACTTTATATGTGGATTTTTAAAATGAAATCTATAAGTTAAACTCTACAAATGAAGAAAATTGTATAAAAAATATTCTAAAAAGTTCCAAAAAGTTCTAAAATATTCTAAGAAATTTTCAAAAATACTCCAAGTATCTTTTGGAGGAAGAACAATATTCCTAAAGAGGTTAGGCAATAAAAGATGTTAATAAAATCAAGTCAAATATCTTCCAAGATATGCAAAATCTTACAAATATTCTTTTTTTCCTTATTTGATCGGATTCTACTCTCTTTAGAGAAAGATTCATTTTGTTTCTTGAATTGAATTATTAGTTAATGTTTTAAGAAGATGACTATATTCCTATTTAGTTTGTTTCTTATTTCTAGAATAGAATTTATATCTTTTATTTTTAGTTAGTAAAATATTGTAATGCGTACAAATAGGTCATTCAAACTACGTTTTTGAACTCAATTTCTGATCAATATAATTCAAATTTCTTGTGAGAAATTATTTTGCCCTTTAGTTTTTTGAAAGAACTTCATGATATTATTTAAGTGAGGACTTGAGTAGTTTTGCAAATTTTTTCAATTCTAAACTTAAAATTGATTAATTCTTTTTAGATTTGATCTTGAATATCCTTTAATTTTTTCCAACTTAAGTTACTAGATATAAGTTATCTAAAGGTTTAGTTAGACATTAAATTTCTTTGCTTGATTCTTGAAAGTTCCTTGGGCAAAGATAACAACATTATATACGGGTTTGAGACAAGTTATCCACGTTCGTATCATTTGGTATCAGAACTTAGGCTTCAAAATCAAGTACATATCCTTTATTTATCTTGTTCATTGTGTTTTTCTAGTTCTAATCGTTTTTTTTTTTTTTGTGTTTGTTCTTCTCTATTCATTTTCTTCTTCTTTAAAATTGTTTTCTTTTCTGTTGTTCTTCTTAAATTGTTTCTTTCATCTTTGTTACTAATTATTTGTTTCTAAAAAAAAAAAAAAAAGAGTTGGTGAATTGCATTTTGTTTCTATCAATTCGATTTCAACTAGTTTATTTTCTTTGTGATTAACTCCAATTATAAAAAAACAAAAAAAAGGAGACATCCAAAGTAAAAAAAAAAAAAAGACGCAAAAAAAAAAAAAGGAAAAAGCAAAAGAAATAAAAGCAAGAACTAAGTTTGAAATTATGATTTGGTGACTTCAATTCTTGGCATATGTGAATTTTCTTCTTCCTATTTATTTCCATTTGTTTTCGTCTGTTTTCTTTGTATTCTAAAGCTGATTTTAAGTTGGAATTACTTGTTTGCTTTATGATTAAACTTGAACTTGATAATAGTAACTTTAGTTCCAAAAGAACTTGAAGAAAGGAACTAAGAGTGGTAAAAGACAAGAGTGGTGAGCTCATTAGCGAGTAAAAACCTATTTTGTATGAAACACGAATGTGAATGTCAAATTTTGAGAGTAAATATGTGAGAGAGTGCTTTGTGAGGATTTTTTTTGTTTCTTGTTCTTGTTTCTAACAATGACAGGTTAGGAAAAAATAAAAGTCTCTTGAATTTAAGTATCTCATGGATGTAGCGAATCAAATAAATGAAGGAAGAGTAGAAAATGAGGAAAAGAGGCAAACTACCACCAAAACAACATAAAGCAAGCAAGAAAAGGGAGGCGGCGATATGAAGATGATGGAGAGCCCATAGATGAAATCCAAAACCATAACCAAGGGAGTATAAAGATGAAAATCCTAGCTTTTTATGGAAGAAGTGATTCCAAAGAATACTTATCATGGGAAAAGATGGTGGAGTATGTCTTTGAGTACCGCGGCTATTCCAAGAAGAAAAAGCTCAAGCTTGCCACTGCTAAATTTAAAGGTAGTGCATTATTATGGTGGGATAAAGATCGATTAACTAGAAAATATTGTGGATAGGACCCTATTTCTACTTGGCAAAAGCTAAAGAAAAGAATGCGAAAAAGATATGCATCAAATTCCTATGAAGACTTATGCAATCAATTTCAAAAGTCTATACAAGATTCGAGGAGAGTTAAAGAATGCTAGCAAAAGATTGTTAATGAAATACCATCATTGGAGGTTTGTTCCAATGCTCAAATTGAAAGTCTCATACATGATGATATGTTGGTTACAAGTAAAGAACGATGATGATGATCTCAAAAAAGAAAAAAATAATAATGAGAGAGATGGTAAGTGCGCATGAGAGAGGAAAAAAATAATTGTGCAACAAAACGAGAATTGTGAGAAGATCATAGAGAGATGTGAAAAAAGAGAGGAAAAAAGAGAGTTTAGAGAGAATGCACAAAATAAAAGAGACGTGCATGCAAAAGACAAGGGTGTGCAAGAGCAAAATCTTTGTGTAAAAGAGAGTGATGTGAGAGAAATCCACTTTTCACCAACACCCATGACTATAATTTTGTTTCAAGGGACATATTTTGCTACTAATGATTTATGTGAAATTTTATATAGTGCTTTTGTATCTTTTTTGAAGAGGTGTGAAGAATTGTGTTCCAATAAGGAGATACCAAGAAGATTACCATCCATGAAAAAAGATGAGCATCAATAGACTTCATTCTTAGTTCCATGACTATTAATGAAAAGAAAAGTGCAATAATGGAAAAGACTAAGATTGAAAATGAGTTACTTTCTTCAAAATCAATAATTGCACCTTTATAAAAGGAGGTTTCTTTTGATTCTACACTTTATTATGTTTCTAACAAAATTCCTTTCAGTTCTAAACTTTGTTTTACAACTCATAAACTTAAATTCTCTCTTTATCTAGATTTCTTGTTTCCTTTTCAAATTTGTTTGATGTTTTAGTGTTTGTTCAAACTAGATGGAAAAAACATTTTTATAATTTGTGTTCTACTAGTAATATTTTCTTGTTTAGATAGAATTTTTTCAAGTTTTATTTTGATAAATGTGTGCGATTTGTATTTGAACCTAATGAAAAAATTTTGGATGTACCTGATGTTCCGATAGAAGAGACATTTCTTTTGTGACCGCATGGATTAGTTGCCATAAAAAGAAATTACAAGGTATAGAAAGTGTGATTACAAATACTTTATTGCGAAGGTATGAATTTCTTTTTACTTTAAATGTTAAATTCATGGGTTTTGAGTATATTAAAGAGTTATATATGGATGACCATGATTTTAGCAAGTTTTTTCATGTTTGTGTAGAGATTGCTTTTGAAAAATATTTTAAGCATAATGGATCTTTATTTAAAGATAATCAATTGTGTGCCTAAATATAATTTACATGAGTTTCTAGTGAGTTTAATAGGACGCTTTAGTATGCTAAAAATTTTAGATGATTTGCATGGACACTCCTATTGGCCAAACATGCAATTGGATGTGCAAAAAATTTATGGTAGATATCTTGCATGCAAACAAGTTAAATCCAAAGCTAAACCACTTGGATTATACATGACTTTACCCATTCATAGTGTACTTTGGATTTATCTGTCTATGAATTTTGTTTTAGATTTGTCTAGGTCTAAAGGTGGTAACGATTCAATTTTTGTGGTGATTAATTGTTTTTCTAAAATGACATATTTTATTGCATGTCACAAAACTAATGGTGTCGTGTACCTTGCTAATTTGTTTTTCAATAACCTTGTGCAATTGTGAATTTGTTTAAAGCAAGAGTGTTCCAAGCTATATTAGGAAAGAAAAGTTCATATTGTTGAGATTACAAGGATCTATATACAAGATAAGTATGCTGTTAGAGTTATTTTTGTTATTATTTTATGTTTCTCTTTATCTTGATACAAGTCAAGATTCAAAAACAAATTTTTTTGAAATGATGGAGTATGATATGAACCAAATTAGGGACAAACTTAAAACTACAAAGAGTGAATAGAACTATCAAAAAGATCTTATTTGAAAGAAGAAAGACATTACAAAAACTTTCATATTTGAACCTGTCTTATTTGGACAATCTTCATTCATAAGAGCAAAGTAGTCATTTCTTTGTTTCCACTTCCTGTGTGGATCCTCAAAATGAAATCTATAAGTCCAACTTTACAAATGGAGAAAATTACACCAAAAATGTTTTGGAAGGTTTCAAAAAGTTCTAAAATATTTCGAAAAACATCTAAGAATATTTTAAATATTTTTTGGTGAAAGAACGATATTCTTAAAGAGGGAAGATGACATATATGGTAAAAGAGGTCAATAAAATCAAGTCAAATATCTTCCAAGATATGCAAAATTTTAATAATATTCTTCTTTTTCTTTCTTGACCAGATTTTGTTTCCTCTTTAGAAAAGGATTCCTTTTGTTCTTTGAATTGAATCATTAGTTAATGTTTTAGGAAGCAAGACTACAATCCTATTTAGTTTGTGATGCAAATATCCAAGGCCAGCCCAAAGATCCACTTCAACTTCATGGCCCAATCACAAAGGAAATGTTCAAAAGGTTTAAAGAAACAATTGGGTTATTCATACAATAAAGAATAACCATTGGGCTAACCCAAGAAAAACAAAAGAATTAATAAGCTCAATTGTTTGGAGATGACAATATGGACTCTTCAAAGGAAGCCTTTAACTTGATCTATTTAAGCTCAACATGTGGAAAGACCCATGACCCAAGTATGAGTAAACTTCCTCATTAGCTGAATTCCTCTCTTAAACTAATTAGGAACTTTGTATTTACTTATATAAGAAACTTCTTTTATAATTAGGAAGATATCTAATGTATCTTTTAGTTATTT
>CATIWR010345597.1:0-21073 GCA_949677035.1 Omphalea diandra
TTTTTTTTCAGATACTGAAGAATAGGAATTGGACACTTTGGTGCTTTCAGTTTTACATTGAGACATATAGATCACAGGTTGTCGGCTGAATCCAAACTCTTTCTTTCCTTGTGTCATATACATATATGTACATCAAATAAATGTTTGATTGTGTGTAGGATGGATAAAACCTTTTATGCATATGTATTTTGAATATGAATGATATGAGTTCTATCATATGAATATGGTCGTTACATAAAGCACATGTTACTTTTTGGAGAGGGTCTTAATGCATGCTTAGTACTATAGCTTCCTTTGAAGAATATGTAATGGGATGCAAACTTGGAGGGAGTAGAGCTTCAGTAGGCCTTGGAGTTTCAACATGGATAACAACTAGTTATGGATGTCGGAGAATATAGGGCATGGATGGAGGAGTCATTGGCTAAGCTTGAATCCAGTCATTCCTTTGGTATGAGGCACACATGGGGATGGAGCTGTGATAAGGTACCCATGACATGATGGCTCATTCTGAGTGGGTGCCTTTAGAGCATGTATCGATAGTGGGGAGCAGTAAAAATGCGCTCACATTACAAATACATTAAGCTTAGAGCTCATTATGGTTAGGAAGATTAACCTATTCCCTAATAGCTTCATAGAGACATGCTACTCCTTAATCATGGGCTCGATGATGACTTTGAAGCTCATTCTATCTTTATGCTCCTTCGACCCAAAAGATAATACTCATGTAAGTGTCTTTCTTTATTTTTATCTTTATGCTTTTACATTTTTTATTTCTTGCAATACTTATTGATTTTATTTTATATTTGGGTAGATTCCCCACATCAGGCTAAACACATGTTTGATCTTATAGCTATACTTAAGTGAATGTTCACTCAATAGATGCATAATCAGCGGGTTAGTAAAAATACAATTCAGGTATGCATGCTCATGTTAGTGTAGGTGTGTGCATGTCCTAACTATCCTAAACCCAAGTTTATTATAAGAGGCGATCAATTAAAAGGATCTAAAGCTTTAAGAGACATGCGTTGATTTAGCAGAGCTTAGGGCATGCCTTGAGTCGCTAGTGCTAAAGGAGTTTAAGGATTATGTAAGCACTTTTATGGAGGAGGATGACAAGGATTAGGCTTATTATAGCTACCTCCCTAAACATTAGTTTCTTCCTTAGGCTGTATATTTCTATTTTTGTTAGTCAAACTTATAATTAGTTGTAGGAACTTTGACATATTTATTCGATCCATAGTATAGCATTTGGGAGTGTTTTGAGCTCCCTTATTTCTTAGAAGTTAGGATATTTAGGACTTTTAATGCTAAAATGCTTTAATTTTATTAAATTTAAGCAACCTTGCTATAATGGATGGTTTTTTGCTTTTCTGCTGAACTTTGTGTGTGGATGACATGTAGTTTTACTTTATTCTTCTAGTATGTGTGCTCCTTTATAGTAGAAATAGTAGTCAACATGGTCTATACAAACCTTTAAGTTATATGTACAAACTAATACTTATCTATGCAGATAACCTGGCAAGTTTGTACCCCAAACTTAACTATTCATAACTATCTAATACTGTTCACCCCTTTTTCCTTCGTAAACCCTCTTTTCTCGATTTCTATGCCTCCACTTACTATTTTTCAATCTTTTATCATGGCTAAAGCGTTTTAATGTCTCTCCCAACCCTAAATTGGTCCAACCTTCCTTGGGCAAGTTTTAAAGCCCTTCATTATCTTTCCTTTATCCAACTCAATAATAACTTTTTATAGGTGACTTGTGATAATTGGGAACATACCACCCATTCTTTCCACTTTAGACACATTGAGATTTGCCCCTTACTCAAGGAGTTAAGTAACATTCTTGACTGTCACGTTCCTTGTACGGAGCGGTTCGCATTGTCGCACTTATATTATCCACATATTCAAAAATGATAGAGCTATTTGATTTGCACTATGGTGAGGTGTCCCTATACATCTTGGATTAAAAAAGGTATTGTCATCTGCCTTGCTTACTAGGACCACCCAGCCCATGTTGTAGTAGTCATTTTGATGGGAGAATTTCTACTTTATAGAGATGATGGGAAGATGAACCTTTAGTTCCTACCACTTATTGAAGAGATTTATTTAGGGAAAACCACACTTTTTATGATTCTTGGTAAGACTATAATGGGCTTGAATAGGGTATCCTTAAGTATCAATAAGTCTTTCTTCGGGAGTCCATTGCTACTTTAGGTATGTGTTTTCCTACAAGATTTTATTTTAATTTATGATTTTATTTTCTTCTTTTTATCATTTTATCTCTTTATTTATGTTTTATTTTATTTTATTTTTGTCCTAACTTTTTCCTGGACCACCTTCATGGGTTTTTAATTTAGTGGGTTGCTTATTTTTGCTTAGGTCGCCTTTTAGGTTTTCAAACTAATAAGCTTTTCTCTTTTCGTTATCTTTTATATTTTCTTCTTTTTTTTTAGATATGGCCATAGAAGAAGCTAGGCTTGCCAAAGGTTTCCACTATGGACGTGAGGCATTATTTTCTATAACACCATTCATACCATCATCCATCGAGACCTACTTCTACTAGAGCTGAATGGGTGACGTGGTTGTCTGACATATTCAATTCTAAAATGTAATGGACTTGTCCTTAGTGGAGATTGACTAGAGTCACATTAGTGACCTAAAGAAGGTGCACGATTATTCCTGCCCTAACATCCAACACTTTATACGACCCGATTAGAATCTGTTACTAGTTCGAGACTGCATATGATAAGATGAGCTTCCTTCCTTCTATCATAAAGAGACCCTTGACTTAATGCTTCTTAGATAAGGTAGAGGCTACATGGGTTGATCATTACATCTTCCCTATTGAGGAATCTACCTCTAATGATACTTATTTTAAGGCTTAGAGGTGTGACAATTAGAGACATAGGCCTTTGCAATCTTAAAACATTCAAAATAGTAACGAGCATAGCGAAAATAAAACTTCTTGTATTTCATTTAGCTTATGGAAATGTTTGAAAAAGATTAATACCATTACGCAAATGCATTTTCTTCTAGTGATATGTTTTCATGAATCATTACAATTTGTATATTACATATTAATTAAATGTATTTTTACTATTCTTAACATTAGCACATTGGATAACCTTGCCATCTTAATGAAATGCCCTTAGCGTGCTTAGCACTATGCTTTTTATCCTTTATCCTTGTCTTCATCTTCTTTTCTGGCTAATGTCCCTCATTAACTTATTATTACTTTTCCTAGTGGCTGTTCGCACTCTCTCAACTTTAACCTCATCCATTTTCTTTTCATACTCAACCTTTTACCTATGCCACCTTTTCGGGTCTTTACCTTAGTGGGCTTATTCATTTTTCTTTTTCTTTTTTTTTTTATGCCATAATTTTTGTATAAGCCAACCTTTTAGGGTTTTGATTTAGCAGGCATGTTTGCTTTTCTTTTCTCACTTCCTCACATGAAGTACTTCTTCAACCTATCTAGATTAACTATTTCAAAGAACTCATTCTCATCCATATCTGATAGTTTCATAGCACTACTTGAATACATCTATTTGACCATATAAGGGACTTCCTAATTTGGGTTGAATTTTTCTTGAGATCCTGGGCTTGCAATTACATTGCCTTCAGTACTAAGTCACAAACCTTTATCGTGCTCATCTTAACCCTTTTATTGAAGTTGTATGCCATCCTAGCTTGGTATAACTATGAATGATAAAGGGCTTTCAGCCTCTTCTCATCCAACAGAGTCAATTGGTTGTATTAGCTTTTAACTTACCAATACCCAGGAATCTTTATCTCAACTAATACATGAAGGGATTTCATCTCTATTTCCATGGACATTATTGCATCTATTTCATACACCAGAGAGTAAGACATCATTCCTATTGATGCTTTAGTAGTGGTTTGATATCCCCATAGCATAAGAGCTAGCTTTTCTGACTAATCCTTGTAGGTTTCAACCATTTTAGCTAGAATATTCTTGACATTCTTATTTGTTGCCTTAACTATGCCATTTGCCCATAAGGCGAGGACTTATGGTTAACCACCCTATATTTCTTCAAGATTGTTCTAAATTCAGCTTGAAAATACACGCCATTACTATTCATAATGTGATATGGCACACTATAGCGATATATAAGGTTATTCTCTATGAATCTAGCCATTTGCTTTGCCCTTAATTCTTCAAAGGACTCAACTTCCACCCATTTGGAAAAGTAGTTGACTACTACCATAATGTTCTCATGCCCCCTTATAGAAGTTGTTTTGATTTCTCTAATCATGTCAATGCCCTATGCTATAAAAGGCCCATACGAGGTTAGGCTTTGCAATTCCATTAGTGATAAATAGTTAAGGCTCCCATGAATCTGGCACTTGCGATAACTTCTCATGGTTTTAATATAACCCTGCTCCATAGTTGTCCAACAATATCTCATCCTCAAGATTTTTTTAGCCCAAGTCATCCTGTTCATGTAAAGACTAAAAACCCCTGCATGTACCTCTTCCATAACTCTACCAACTTCTTCTTCCATTAAGCATCTCAAATGAATTCCATTAGGCATTCACACATATCATACCATCATGAGCCATAAATTTCAAGGCCAACCTAAGAATAACATCTTATCCTTCTTCTTTGCTCCCTTACTGCATGTACTGCTTTCCAAGTACCTTTGCACATTATAGTAACATGGTAGATTTTCCATAGATGTTTGCATCACCTTTTCTCTAACATTATTTTTTAGATTTGAGTGTGAGCAAAGGTTTCATTAGCTTCTTCTTGGGTCCATCCTAAATAGCAACTAAGGTGACTAAGGCATTGACCATCATATAAATACAATCCTCTAAAAGTTTTGGCTTAACATTTTCAAGTACTTTAAGTATAGTGTCAACTACTCCTCTTTTAATTCCCATTTATTGGTCACCTAGGAAAGAACTAATAAACTCCAAATACTTATAACATTCTCACCCTCATTTAGACTAATGGTTCTAACATGAATGTATTCTACCATATTGTTGGTTATCCTAAAGTTTAGGTTCTTAGTTATAGGGAATAATTCTCCTTCATATGAAACTAGAATCACTCCAACTCCTTTATCCTTCTTATTTCCCACTCCATCGAAGCACATCCTTTATCATGAGGGCTTTATTGCACCTATGCCTTCACCTTGGTATTAGGAAGGTTCTTGTTCTTATGTAAATGGTTATTGTGCTAAGTATTTTGTAATTGTTCTCTCGTGATCACATTCTTAGTTTCATGTATTATCAAATTTTGTTAGAAGTATTAGCCACTTTGTTAGTTTTTTTAATTAAGGATATGGCTTTATATAGATACTTAATTAGATCTAATTTGAAACAACTTCTACCAAACAGGACTATAAGTAATGCCATAACTTCTTCATAACACAAACCATTGCTAGAAATGTCTTCTTGGATTAGTTGTACTATTTTTTATAAGGGAACAACTTCTTGCTAGGGTAAAGCACAACATGTTTGATCCCTTCATCATCCTCTTTTACTAACATTACTCCCTTACATTTGTCTTCTATTGTCATGTACAAGATCAATGGTTTGCCTAACTTTGGTGGTCTCAACACTAGTGAGTTAGAGAGATAATCCCTTATTCATTCGAAGGCTTTATAGCATTAGTCATTCCACATTACTGATTGGTTTTCTCTCAATAGCATGAAGATTGGCTCACATATTAGAGTAAGTATAGTTATGAACCTACTAATGTATTGGAGGTTCTTTATGTAACATCCCTATCCTCATTCATTGGCATCCTCACATGAACAAATTCATTGCATCAATGATTAGCAATCCCATATGAACATATGCATTGGATGAATGATCATTTAGATATATGAATTTGATATGCACGATGATGACACTTGCACCGTTACATTTGGGACACTTTAATATAGATGTGATGCTTGTATAGTTGCATGAAAAATTATTATATGTTGTGTGCATGTTGTAATATACTACATAATGGTGTTTTAGAGCCTATTTAAAAGTATAAGTGATAAACATGAGGTGGAATTAGCTTCTGACCCGTTTGATGAACACAAGTCCCAAGTATAATTCAAAGATAAAAAAGAAGATAAATCCTTAAATCTAAACTAGATCTCTAGAAAACTTATATCTAACAACCTGGAATATATGATTTAAGTTGTGTTAATCTTAATCCTAAATTAATCAAGTGATTGAAAACCTGGACTAAACTAATTTTGTGAAATTATCAAGCTCACTCAACATGTAACATCCCTATCCCTATTCATTGGCATGATCACATGAATACATTCATTGCACAAATGATATGAAATCTCACATTAACATATGCACAGGATAAATAATTATTTAGACATGTGAATTGTAAAAACATGACAATGACAATTACACCGTTGCATTTGGGATGCTTGAACATATATGCAGTATTTGCATAGTTATATGAAAAATTATTTCATGTTGTGTGCTTATTATAGCGTCATAAATAATGGTGTTTGAGAGCTCATCTAAAAGTATAAGGAGCATCTAGGAATTTGGAGATGGATGGAAGTGCTTAAGGAGTGAAGAAGAGGGACTAAAAGCAAAACTTTTAACTTTCAACCAATAGGAAACCAGCCCCAATCTTTTGACTTATTTAAGATAAGAATACAGACCATTAGGGTCAGATTTTGAGGGAAAAATTATGGGTTATACCAGAAACAAAGAGAGAGCAAAGGAAGAAGAAAGAAAGGAAGAAAAAAAAGAAGAAGAAGAAGAAGAAGAAGAGAGGGAGAAGAGTGGGCTGCTTAAGGTTTTCCAATTCTGGGACAGTACGTTAGCAAATTTATCTTCTTCTCAACTGGAATTAACCTCTCATGATATGTCAATCATGCATGATTAGTGAGAATTATGGAGTATATGAGGTAGATCTCTTGGATGGAAGTTGTAATCCAAGAGAACAAGAGCTGATTCTGTTGGATTTTGCTGTTAGAGCAGAATTTTTCACCCACGATTGTGTAACTGAGAAGAGGAATTGGGGAAAGTGAAAATCATGAAAGTTGTAGCCTTATGTCTCATATAAATGCATATGAAACAGTTTTACTTGATTATGTGTGTCTGAAGAGATATGACCCCTTCATCAGGACTATGTCAAATCCGAATTGAGATATTCTTAGCCTTCTATTTTGTTATATTTTGATGACTTTATGTTTTGATTTTGATAGAGTACAAAACATGAAACTTGTAGGGTTATATTCCCTCTAAACAACTGTAAGCAGTTTTGATTAATTTGCTATGTGGAAAGAGATATGGCTCATTGATTGGGATTGACTCTATACCCGAATGACACACCACCTTTTTTTTAATTCGGTTTTCCAAGAATTTGATGACCATAGACTCAAAATTTGATGATGGTCCAAACTTGAAAGTTATATATTTATATCTGATCTACATACCTGTGAAATATTGTTGCCAAATCCAACATGGTTGCTGAGATATTATCCCTTTATCATGACGGGTTGTCAACATGTTATGAACCTACTTGCAGCAAGATTGGTCCTTTGTTTTAATGACCTTATAGATGAATTAGACAATGAGTAAAACATGAAAAATTTTCCTTTATATGTTTTGTAACTGATGGTAGAATATTATTACAATTGGACTAGTACAATTTGAGATACATCCAAGAGAGTAAGACCTACTCAGACTGAGAGAACACTACAACAGGGCAACATTTAAAAATTCATCACATTTTGTGTATCTAATATTAGCCTGAAATTTGAATATGTTATCCCATTATATGTCTAGTTTGTTAGAAAAAAAGAATCAAGCCATTTGGATAAGAATATCAGGAGTTATTTCTATGATAGTGTAGCAAGCTCAGGCTGCCATATAAGGAAAATATGTATAAACATAGGTACACTTGCATGAATCATACCATAACTGCATACCAAGTATTCATAATCATTTTGATATACTTATACCCATGTATGTGTCAAATGTTAGGATCTCAATACTTTGAAGAAGCCTTACCATAAAGGTTGGTCACATTAAAAGGTGAGTAGAAACAATAATTGGATTTAATGTGTGTGTGAGTAGAAACAATAATTGGATTCAATGTGTCTGAGTAAAAACCATAATTAGATTTAATGTGTGAGTATGATAATTTTATAATATGATTATGTGTTATTACATATATATATGATTGAATTGTTACATGTTACATGAAAATATAAGTCAAGTCAGAATGATTGAATTGTTACATGTTACATGGGTATAATATGATTATGTTCTATTACATGTATGAATGATTGAATTGTTACATGTTACATGGAAATATATGCCAAGTGAGAATTAAATGCTCTTAACGATTACTTGGCATATCATTTGTGAATAAACACTTGCACATGGAACTAAAAGGGCGTTGTGACTGACTTGTCTAACACTTGCAAATGAATTACAGGAAGATGGACCAATAGGTCCCAAATCATATGTTACATGAATCACATGAATATCCTGGGAGCAATGTTTGCCTTGCTCAGTCATGACAAAAACAAAGCTATTGCATTTGCACTTGCATAGTCAATTGTTATACTTTTAATGTATCTTGATGATATTTGATTATGGACTATGCCATGAGGATTTGATTATTGTTTTTATTCACTGAGTCGCGACTCACCAAATCACAACTATTTTTTAGATACTGAAGCATAGAGTTTAGACATTTTGGTGCATAAAGACACATGGAACATAGGTCATCGGCTGAATTCCAACTCTCTCTCCTTGCGTCATGTACATACATTTGATAGGAACTAGTTATGGTCACTGGTCCTGACATTAGTTAACACATGTGTACATTAAATACATATGGGATTATATATGTATGATGAGTAAACTTTAATGTATATGCATTTCTGAAGATGAAATGCCATGATTTGCAATTGAAGACGATAGTTACAGTTGGTGGTATCAGAGGATTCAAGCACACGCGGGGCAGACGTGCAAATCCCAGTGTGTACGACATCGCGAGGCTGACGTCCAAATCTTGAATGTTGAGTGCTTTGATAGGTACCAGCTGTAGCCACATTGCGACGTCACAATTTGTGGTATCAAAGCTAATTTACAAATGAGAGTAATGGATGTCACAGTTATTGGTTTGACTAATGATTTTAGATGTTACAGTTTTGGTATTAGAGAGGGCTCAAGCACGCGAGGCAGACGTGCAAATCCCGATGTGTATGACATCGCGGGGTCAATGGGCAAATCTCGAATGTTTAGTGCTCTGATAGGTACTGATTGTAGCATTATAGATTATGGACATGAATAGTATGAGTTATGTAAATGAACATGATTATTATAGTTATTGGTATCAGAGCAATATGAGTTCTATAAAATGAAATTGGTCATTACATTTATTGGTATCAGAGCAAATATGAATACGGTCGTTACACTTACACATCACTGCCATATATCATTTCGTTGAAGCCCTAGATAAGGAAAAAGAGAAATTCCTCCCCAAGAAACTTCTTCCTTCGTAAAATTTTCTTAACCTCACATACCTCATGAATGCCAAAGCCATACACCCAGATACTTATGCCTACACATTGGGTGCATTCGGGGCCCAGAAGATGGAAACTTCTCAAGCTTCTAAAAGGAAGAGGCTCCATATTGAAGAAGGCATAATTCCAGCCTTCCTCCTCAACCAAAACCCAAGTCCAAGTTGTCTCTTGCCACCATCAATCGAAAGTTAGACAAGATGTTGAGAATAATGAAAAGGAGATTCCTATTTCTCTCACATCTTCATAGTGACATGGTGGACTACACCAAATTTAGGGGTACCTCTTTGTCGTCTTTTGGACTACACCAAATTTGAGGATTCACAAGATGAAGATGGCAATGAAGAAGTTGAAGATGGGAATGAAGCAGAAGGAGCCACACATGAGCAAGAGAAAGGACCTTTTGAAGATGATGATGATTCTCCATCCTTTTAGATTAGGGATCCTTTGTATTTTCTTGTTTTTGTGTTTATGTTTTAAAATATTATGATCCCATAGTTATAAATAAATAAATTTTTGTTTCCTTGCAAATTCTTGTTTTATGTGATTGATGCATTTTATCTTTATAAATTTGCATTCTTATTTTGCTCCTTATGTATGCTTATGTTTGCTTTCTTTTCCTTTTATCTTTTCACCTTCTTTTTTTATCTTGCTAAAGAGGGAGACATAAAAACTATAAATATTCTAATTTTAAGAAGGAGAGAAAATAATTTGCAGAAAGATAGCATAAGTTAAGGGGGAGCATCAAACTATCATACTTAGGAAATTTTACCTTAAGTATTATTCATTGAATCAAACTTTACTCCAACTTAATATTTTTGCATTATTTTCCCTTTGGATCAATCTAAGTTGTCAAAATCAAAAAGGGGGAGATTGTTGGACTAGGATGCTTACTTCTAAGTCTTGAACCTCTTTTGATCTTGACAAAAGAGATTGATCAATTCTAATGTTTCGATTAAGTGTTATTTTTCAGTTTTAAGTTAGTCTCTAAATTAGAAGTTTGATGAAGTTCATAATCTCTAAAGAAAGCAAAGTGTCTCCTAATTCGAGACCGCAACTTTATATATCGTGACCGCGACATAGATTAAAGTAGGTTAAAAAATTAGACAAACGAATTTGCAGGCCATTTCTCTGTCGCAACCCATCCGAAGATAGGAGAACCAAAGTCATAGACGAATTTGCGGTGTGTGTCACGCCTCAGTAGCAATCACGAATTTCAAAGTAACTCAAGAGGGAATCAAGTCCACAACCACAACATGATAAGTGTCCCAAGTGACTATTGGAAGACAAAAATCATGATGGCAACTTGTGGGTAGCGACCGCAAATCATGAAGAAGAAGATGAACATTTTGATAGACGAATTCGCATCCTAAGTGGCATACTGTATAAGAAAAATTGCGACCGCTACTTTTATGAGTAGGTGAAAGGCAACGACTATATTTTCCTAGTGAACCAATGAGAAGATGACAAGTGGACTGGCTATTAGACACAAACGAGGATTTTTGTCGCATTTTTGGCCTCTCGTATGGAAAATTGGAAAATCGCGACTGCAAAAGAGTAGTAGTGACCGCAAATGAAGCTTGAAAAGCATTTAATGCAAAATCTGTCTAATGTACTTTGGAGATTTGCTACTAGTTTTATTGCAATGTCTCTTTGGTGGGTAGAGGCTATAAATACCTCATCAAATATATGTAAATGCAATAGAATTAATTAATTTGTAACCTAAACTCTTGTAATTTTGCTACTCAATCTTTTCTATTCTTTAAGTTACATAAATACCATTTGTAAAGGTTATAGTGTGAGCTTGTAAAAACTCTAAAGAGAGGTTGTTGTGTGAGCCTTAAAAACACAAGTGTAAAAGGTTGTTATGTGAGCCTAAAAAACACAAGTGTAAAGGTTGTAGTGTGAGCCTTAAAAACACAAGTGTAAAAGTTAGGTGTGAGCTTAGAAACACCATTTGAAGATAGTGGAACACCCAATTGCTGAGAATTGGGTAGTGGACGTAGGGTCGATTATGCCCGAATCACTATAAATCTTGTGTCTCTCTTCCACTCATTTTCCTTATTACATTCTTGTTTTAATTTTTATACACCAATTCAACCCCCTCGCCCCCTCCCCTTCTTAGTGCCTAGGGCCAACAATTTGTACTTTAAGTGTTGTCACAATATAAAATTATCCTAAATTGAACTATCTAAAAGCGATCAATGGAAGCAAAAACCTAGAATTGGAAGACAGAGATTATACTAGACATTTTACGAGGCAACCAAACCTAATGATAAGCTTGACATATATTCCATTAGCATAGGTATTTCTATTGTCATCAATTCAAATATTCATGAGTTTCCTGCAAATGTAAAGGAGACAAAAAAAAAAAAAAGAACAATATTTCTCAATTTTTGAAATCGTGAAATTCTATTTTCTTTGTCTTTAAAAAAGAGTCTTTCTTTGCTCATTTATTTATTTTTTTCATTGTCAACGGTTGTTCAAGATTTGGTGGTGTATCTTTTTCTTTTCATTTGTAATTTCAATAAAATTTATATCTAAGTTTTATATAATATTTTTTTATGAGGTTTTTAAAGTGTTTTTTTAATGAAAGTTTTATCATCTTTTATAAAAGTATAATTCTTCTTGATTGAGCTATGTCATTTTTTATTAGGAACTATTTTAAGACAGTAATTAAATTATTTTTCACATTCATTTTATAGAATTCTTTCAAAATGGAAAATCATATATGTGATTTACAATAATGAGTAAATAAAAGTGTGACTGACTATAATATTTTGTTAATTTAATTATAAAACATTAGAGATGTTATCTTTGTTTTATTTTCATATATTTTTATAATTTATTTTGTTATTTCATTTGTTCATCAAGATGTATTACAATTATTTATAAATGAATTTTTATTAGATTTTATGGAAAAATGCAATTAAGGGTGGCATTGTATTTATTGTTTAACCAAACAAATCAATTGAAATGCTCAATAGATCTTTCAATAAATCCACAAATGCACTGAACACAATTTTTTTTTCAAGAAATAGTTATATACATAATGAACATTATTACATATTATTGAACAAAATCTTAAATATTTGCAAGCAATTAAACACATTTTATATCAATATCATAATACTATAATAATCTTAACATTAGATTAATATAAATTGAACTTCAGACTTCTTGGTCTTCAAGATATTTATGCAAAAAGGTTTGAAAAAATTTGGCATAGTTGTAAAAAGGTTTGAAAGATTTTGGTGTAATTGTAAAAAGGTTTAAAAGACTTAAGCTATTCTTAAGAATAATCTCTCTCTCTCACTCTCTCTCTCTCTCTACTCATATTTTCTTTTTCTTTCTTCTCTTTTCCTATTATTTATATAAGTTCAAGTTATCATTAATTATTTCTTAGTTGATAATAGATCCCTTTTACTCAAGAATTTCTATTGGCGCTATATCTAAGTGAAAATCTCCATAATTGATAAAAATATAGAGTTGTCGAAGAAGACTCATGATGAAGATAAAATCACATTTTCAGAACTGAGCCAATATTCAGTTATTAATAATGTTAAGAATCAATTTCATATTAGTATTCTAGATCAAAAAATTATTATTTTTTTAGATATCATATGACTTTATGAATAAAAATATCTTTTGTTATTCTAAAAAAAATATAATAAATTATAACCCATAATAGACACTAAATACTTATAATATAGCTTAAAAAATGATACTAAAGCTATTATTATATTAATGTTGCAATGGACTTGACATCATAGCGGTGGGCACACTCCACTCTATACCTATACTAAACAACAACTTGATATTTATATCTTCAAATGAATTCAATAGCATATATACAAATGTTTAATCAATCACTTGAACCAAAGCTTTTATCAATAATAATAATAATAATAATAATAATAAGAGAAATAATGTTTTTTGTGAAAGAAAAATAAAAAGAATTCTCACAACAAATAAAATAAATGAAATCATTCAAATCCACAATAATAGATTTGCACTTATTAAACAAATATAAAGAAAATATTAGCAAATAAGAAGAAGAAATTATGAGGCTACTATTTACTTTAAAGTTGATGACAACTTAATGAATAAGAAAAAAATTAGAAAATGAGAATATAAAATAGGAGAACACACACACACACACACACACACACACACACACACACACACACACACACACACACACACACACACACACACACACATATATATATATATATATATATATATATATATATAACTTGTAAATAAGTAAATTTGCACTTATTAAATAGAATATAAAGAAAATATTAGCAAATAAGAAGAAATTATGAGGCTAATATTAACTTTAAAGTTGATGACAACTCAATTAATGAGAAATAATAAGAGAAAATTAGAATGAAAGGCGATTAGGACTAATCTCAATATAACTTGATTTACTTTCAAATTCAATTGAGGATATACATAGGAGATTTTTGCATTTCAAAATCAAATTTGATCTTAGGAATTTGATAAAGAAGGAAATCAAATTGTGAACTAAGAATTCTTAGATTTTATGGATACCCCTAAAATAATGAGAGTCTATATGTGAGATATCTAGATTTTGGGTTCTTAGAATGCAACTTTGATGATGAGAAACTACTTGAATCATCCCTAAAGAATAAGGGATACCATGAGCGCCCTTAAAATTTCACTTGAACAAGTGAAATCTTGCATGTAACTCCATATTTTTAATAACCAATGAGGGGATTGAGAGGATGAGGATTGTACAATTGTAATGACCCCAAAACATGGCTTGCATTTGGATCAACGAGGGGATCTTTTAGTCCTTACATAAGTTTGAAGCGCTTTTATCTAAGTGGTGGTGGGATTACATTATTACCATCCTTAAGGAAATGTGGAGTCGCCACCTAACTTTGTCGGGATAAGAATCTAGTAAGCCAAAATCTAAACATAGTTAAGTCATTTAGAATGCCTAATTCATGTTAACCCCATCAGAGATCGTGTTTAGAAATTGGGTACAATTTGGGGAAGATGTTAAGCACCCTAAACTGCCTGGATATTAAAATTCAGCCTGCGGGCATCTTTGATTCACTTTTTACCATTTTAACCATGTTATTATTTAGTCTGATTAGCAACCCTAAGCATGTTTCTAATGCAATCTAATAAATCAAATCAAAACATCATCATAGTTAATATTAAATTAGATAGGACTCATGATATATTGAGGAAAGTCATGCTAATCTATCAACCATACTTAAAATCATGATGCATAATTAATATTCAAAATGATGATCAAATAGACCATTAATCATGGTCAAGCTTGAATAAACAC
This sequence comes from Omphalea diandra, assembly GCA_949677035.1. Classification (NCBI taxonomy): domain Eukaryota; kingdom Viridiplantae; phylum Streptophyta; class Magnoliopsida; order Malpighiales; family Euphorbiaceae; genus Omphalea; species Omphalea diandra. The sequence continues at coordinate 14,869 of CATIWR010345597.1, forward strand.
CTACACCCTAGAAAAGCATATAAGTTAGTCACCATCATAAGGAAAACAATACCAAAAATGAACAAAAAAAGATTCATGCAAAAAATCTTACCATATCTCTAAGTTATTAAACTTGTTACTAAGTCCATAACAAGAACATCCTAACATCACATGAATCATATGATAAAATTAAGAACACTAAACAAGCACAAAGATATGGGCCTTGTAAAAAAATCATGAATATGAAATGCAATGACACCTTAGAGGATATTAAAGGCCTAGGACAAAGTCATAACAAAAAAGGATCTTTGGGATATTAAAACCTCCTCTTCATTGCTCTTAAAGAGCTTGGCATCCATAAGCATTACTAACCATTTAGAGGATTGTGATGCTAATTAATAAAGGGTAAGCAAAAGGCCAAAGTATACACCTAGTAACATGCATAAAGGGATAACCAAAGTAAAAGTGACCATAATAAGACTCTTAAGGTCCTATGAATAAGAAATTCCTCACTTTACCATGGCCACAACAAAACTAAAATAGAATTTCAAATGTTTAGAAAAGCATAAGATGAAGTAATACACAATCTTGAAACATAAAAAGTCATTAAAAAACTTTAAACTTGGTCCTTATTCCATAGTTTGAATGAATATGGGTCTTAAGTTATAAAAATTACCCCTATTATATCAATGGAACTCTTAAGTGTCATGAAAGAAGGCTTATAAGTGAAGAAATTTGAACGGGTAAAGAAATGGAATTTGCAATATGTCTATAGTCAAAATGGGTTATACATAGCAACTAGTGGTTTATATAACCTACAAAGTAGTTTGTGCAGACTATAGGAAGTCTGTTTAGTGACTATAGGAAGTCTGTACAACCTACCTATACTGGCTTTTTTGAAAAAAAAAGAAGAAGAAAAAGGGCAAGAAGAATAAGGGAAAGGGGACCTTTGGATGTTTCTTATTGTTACTTTGCCTTTAAAGGTACAACATTTTGAAGGGTAAAATCATTGTCTACCTTAGATTTTGGTCTTAATGAACTAAGGTTAGGTTTCTATGTTCAAGGATGTTTATGGTGTGAATTTGATAGAGTTTTGTTTAGGTTATCCAAGCTTGCCTTTTCCTCTTCAATAGGGTGGCATTTGTAGAGGAAGAATGGTAGATTTAAAATAATTCTGGTTACATAGCATTTACGACACACAATAAATAGGGCCATAAAGGTTCTAAAATTAGGACTTTAAAGATGTATGTACAACTAAAATATGTATAGGCCTTTGGTGCTGGTTGTATAACCCTCTGAATACTAGGTGTCCATGTTCTAGAATCTTCTTTCTTTTAGGATTTTAGGGCCTTGTTTGTATAACTATGTGCTTGGCTGTATGTACGACTTGAACACCAAGTTTTTAAGCTTTAAAACCTTTGTTCTGTTAAGGTTTTAGGGTCTTGTTTGTACAATCATGTGTTTGGTTATATAGACCATTAAACTAGGGCCTGTAGGTTTAGACTTTTAGCCTTATGGGCTTGGGGTTGGTTTTTGGACTCAATGTAATGATTTTTAAGGCCTTTTGCTTTTATTTCTTTCACAATTATCCTTACCTCTTTGGTAATATTTTCACTAGTTTTCATCATTGGGCTCGTATCTTAAGGACTAGAATATGATGGTCATAGTTTGCCCCTAGCTTTATAGGGCTTGGAAAATAACATTCAAGACAAAACCATTTAAATAAGACTTAACAAAGCAATGCAGAAGTGTAAACATTGGAAATGTGACCTAAGGATACTTTTACTAACTCCTTGTTATATGTGCTTCCAGTAACTCTCAAGTAGGTATTGGATGTCCTGACAACTCTTTAGCATATACTAGGTTTTTTTTTTAATATATTTAGTGTGCCCTTAGCAACTCTCAAGCAAATACTGGATGTCTTAGTAGCTTTCTAGCAGATACTAGGTTTGTTCTATATGTTTGTCGCTACCTTTTTATAACTACTATTGTTCTTAAATATGTTAGAAATGTCTTTATCTCTCTAGCTAGTAGTTTTGGCATAAGGATGCCCCCTGGGATGATCTTGTGTTACATTGACCCTTCATTTAGCTAAAGTGTCACCTTGTGTCAATACAGCTTTCATAAGGATAAATTTTTGTCCTTGCAGTCATTTTTGCTATTTTGGAGATGCATCTTTATTGGGAATAGTGGATATGAGTTCAACATTGTTAGACATTCCTGTTGAATGTATGTTTTCAATTAAAACAATTATTAGGATGTGAGTTTCATTCTAAGAGTTCCCTTAGTACTCCTAAGAGGGTCAACTTTACTGTTTGGGGGGCATTTTAATAATTTAGAAGGTGGACTGGTAGGTTAAGCATGCATTTCCAAGTTTTGAAAATATCAAGATTAGTTTGGTAATTCTTTCTCGGGGGATCATCCTTTTCTCTCTAGTGACTTTTAGTGGATTGTACAGACAAGCTGCTTGACTGTACAACCGACATGATGAGATTTCATTTGAAAAAATGGAGCCTTATCTATACATACAAGGGTTGTTTGTACATACCACTTCCCTTATATAAGGGCCATGAAAAGTAACAACTCATTTATGCTTTCATTCTATTCTCTCTTCATTTCTTCTCTAAAAAATTCTTTAGACTTAGCCCTTTTAGGTTTCTATTTGCTTTTGGAGTTTTCTTGATGGTTGGATCTGACAATCAGATGTTCAATACTTTTGAAGAGTTTTTTAGTAAGGACGCAACCATCTATGACACATTAGGGCAACTAAGGCTACTTAGGGCTTTTCAAAGATAAATCCTCCGACAAAGGCAACCCCAAAGAATGTTCTAGCTAGCTTCAATTCATGTTAGGACACGCTGATGGTCTACAACCTGTATCGTCATTTGGCAAGTGCAACTTTGGGTGTGGTAGATTTTCTCTCCTTGTTCTTTCACCTTCTAAATTTTATCTATTGCTTTCCATTATTAGCATCACAGTCCTTTAGGGATTGTCCCAAATTTATTTTCTATGTGCAAACAGTGTATTAGACTTGTTTTCTATGTGTAAACATTGGGTTAGTTTTTTTAAAAATTATTTATAACTAAATGGGACACTCACCTTTTAAATTCTCAAATGAATTAATCTTTCTTGACATCTGCTAAATAATTTTTTTATCTTGATTTACGTGGGCTTGTCAACTTCAAGCATCTGTAAAAATTATCAAAGTTAATTCATAAGCTATTAAATAAATGACTGAGATATATACCTAGTGCACAATATAATTCATTATTTTAATTTATTTTTTGCAACTTTTTTATTGATTTCAAATTGGTTTGTGTTAATTTTTATGGAACTTGTTTGTACAATCATTGAATTAGACTTTGAACTTTCACATAATTTAGAAAATTAATTTTCATAATTTTCTGCTAGATTTATGAATAATGCTTGCATGACTATGATTGATTATCTTTTATCCTTTGAATTTTCCTTACATTATTTGAACACTTGCACATGGAAAAGTATGGGATGTTATTTCATTATTCAAAAAATAAAAATATTTTATATACCTTGGATTAGTGACTTGGTTCTTTTTCATTGGTTGACTAATGTGACCCTGATTTGCATGTCTGTGTATGACTCTTTATTGTGTTTATTTTTCTTTTGTTTGCATTTTCTATCTTGTTAGGGTTTGAATGTTTGCTTACTCTTTTGTTCATTGTTTTTTCACTTTTCTTTTACAGGGTGGCGTCTCCTTCAATTAAGGAGGTGGAGCAGTAAGCCTAGTTGGAGCTTAGCTTATGGAGCTACAACCTAAAGTCATCGCTCCGGATGTTGCCAAAGAAGGCCCTACAGATTGACTCCACTATGACTCAAGGTGCTAATTGAGCCGTGGATGAACACCACCCACACCTTTCATCTACCATTAATTAGGGAGGTGATGATCACGCTTGGGGATTTCACTTATTTCACTAAGAACAAGTTTGTGGGGATCCCTATTCTTACTAATTCTGACATGCATGAGCTTGTTCTATAAAGGGAATATGTCTATTAGCCCTTAGGCTGTGTTCCCAAGATGAAGGAAAGTCTCTCCTTCAAGTAATCTAGCATAAAGGTCGATACTCCCACTACTTTTGAGGACAATTTGCAAGAGGTGATAGATCAAGCGGTGCCTTACTTTCTCCTTTATATCTTATCAGAGATGCTATTCACAAACTCATTTGATATTTTGATTAGGGGTCTGCTGCATTGGTGTATTTATACTAGTTCATAGATCAGTGCTATAGGGTTTATTCCTATATGGAAGGCACTTGACATATGTTCATCATGATTATTTTTTGAGTAACTTTACTTCATCTATTTATTCTTTTTCAACTATTTTTGAATTGGCATTGTGCTTTATTGGTAAGCTTAGGCTATGGAGTTGGGCCTACAATAAGGTAGCAACCCTTTGCTCAAGAGAACGGTTACTATCCTTAGTTTATGAGGTAGAGCGAGGCTCGATAGTGCGAATCCCTAGTAGAGGTTAAGTGTGCACACCTAAATACCATCACTCTAGACTAAGTATTGTTATCTTGTAAAAGGAAACAATCGTTAGTTTTATGTGTTATTTATTGTTCTTAGTCATATACTTACAAAGATGGGTTATTTTATTTTTTTATAGCTTGCTTGGATTGAAAAAGGGCCCATAACACCTAATAGCTAGACGTGGTGGAGGCAGAGGGCTAATCTTATGAAAGGTGCTTGTTGATGGGTCCCTCCTTATAGGAGTGGTACTAAGTGGAGTAGGTCCTTCGATGGCGTGAGGCGCTAGATGCCCAACTTGTTCCTTTGTGTTCACCTTATACATGTTCTAGGTAGCAGACATGAAGGAGGAGGAGGAGATCTAAGCAGCTCTATAATTTATGTCAGGAAAATAGCTTGTCTCGAACATAATTGCCTATCAAACGTGGATGGTCAGGGCTCTCATGGGGATGATCCTAATGAAGAAGATTGTGATTCAGATGCTCTTAAGGTATGAGGCATATGAGGGGATAATTGTACATTATGGGCCTGAGGGACGATCGCGCATACTAAGCAAAGGCCTATAAGCTAATTCCTACTATCCGAGGTCGTAAGAGAACCCACACTTCTACTCCTTAGGGATTAGAGCCCATGGAGGTAGGTGAGCTCAATCTAGTCCTTGACAGCATGGTTGAGTCCTACATGGCATCGTTGGCCAGGTTGATGATGGCTTTAGAGATCATCCGGTCCTTGTGTACTTTTGAGCTAGCCAACACTGTCCATGTGAGCATCTTTTACTTTTTATTTCCATTCATTATGCCTTTGATTTTGATTACACATCACTCACAAGTTACATCATTTACAAATTCCTTGCATCCAGGCTAAGGCATTAGTGGACCTAATTGCAAGTCTAAAAAAAGTAGCCACACAACAGACTCAAGAGATGTAAGTTGACAAAAAATGCAAATAATGTATGTATGTTTATAAGTGTAATTATGTGCTTAGTGTCCTATCCATCTTAACATTTGGGTGTCTTGTAGGGGATAGTCTAGTACTTGACTTGAGAGCTACGAGTCATAGAGCATAGGCTAATGGTAGCTAAGGCCTAGATTGAGTGAAAGGTAGTAGTTGAGGACTCTGGTGAGTACATTCCTTTGGAGGAAGAGGGTGAGAAGGTGGAGGGGATCGATTCTAAGAGCGAGGAGAATTGAGTCGCCAGATATTCATTCTAACCCCTTCGAATGTTTATTTTATTTTTTTATTTGAACTTTATTGAGCTTTGACCATATTTTTGGTATTATAAGATAAATACTTATGCCATTACAAAAGCCTTCCTTTGTTTTTCTTTTTGAAGTTTATGTGAACATTAGGACTTCTAGGATGCGACTAAGGTGATTTCGCCTCCACTTTTGTTAAATTTTGAAATTTTTTAAGTTTAGGCATAAAACTTTCATTCTAACCTTGATTTTATCTTCTAAGTGTATGGCCATGCTCTTTCAATTTATTCATGTACATATATGCCCTTTATAACAAGTATACAATGTAACGACCATTTTTATTTACAAAGCTCATAACATTCATGTCCAAAATACATATACATAAAGGTTTTATTCATTATATATACACAATCAAACATGTATTTAATTTACATATATGTTAACTAATGTCAAGGCTAGTGACCATAAACTGGTTCCTATCTAGATATATGTACATGACACAAGGAGAGAGAGAGTTGGAATTCAGC